>CANXYI011999401.1:0-10438 GCA_948208565.1 Hura crepitans
TAATTATGTAAATCCACATACCTAGGGTGATTTTCCACCCTTGTTCACCCCACTTGAGCTTGGTTTGGATTGCTTCCTCACCTTTGCTAATTCTCCACCTAACATAATAGGAATTCACTTATAAAAAATCTTATAAATTCATCTATAACTCCAAATGGAATTCTAACCCCATAACTATTCTTAAAATACTCTAATTTAACTAAACTAAAAATAAAAGTTGAGTTTTGATCAATTTTACTTACTTGGATTACTATTCACTTAAGTAGTGAATTTCACCATTTTAGCCCATTTTCTTGCAATTCTTAATGGAATTGAAGCTTTAAAGTGATGGAGGCTTATTTTAACTAAATTTTGGAGGGAATTATGGTGTGTTTTTAGAGAGAGAAAGCTTAGAATGAGAGAAAAATGGCTTCCATGATTTTTGGCCAAGAAAAAATGAAGAAGAAGAAGGTTGCTGCTCCCTTAGGCTATTTCTGCAATTTTAATGGTTGATTTAGGTTGGGCTTGACCCATTGGTTTGGCCCAAATCCATTACACATAATTTAAGTCACTTTTTCCTTAGAAAATTCAAAAAATATTGTACGTAAGTCTAAATAATCCCATTCTAGTCGTAAAAATTCTCAATTATTGATACTAAGGCCCATGTAAAATTTCGGCTCAAAATTCCTTTGAGAGCAAAAAGTCACTATTTATCACAGACCGAATTTAAACTTCAAAAATTCGTAAAATATTCTCTAGTGCACCAAAAATTCTCATTCTATTTTAAAATTCCTAATTTAATAAGACTAAGGTCCATGCAAAATTTCAACTTAAAATTCCACTATTGATTTTTTGGCACTATCACGGCCAAAATAAAATATTCATAAAAATACCAGTTGACCTCAAAAAATTCCAATTTTTCCACGATCACACTCAGTGGAATTTTTGAGATTTAGGGTATGGTATTTTTGAGACCATCCGGACACATTCCCACTCTCGGGTCTGTCCCGGCCTAAAATTTTTTTATCTCTGAAAACAGTAGCTTATACCCTAATATTAATTATTGGTTTTGCTAAAAATTTTAATTCATTCATTTTCCCTCGTTTCAAGCCCATCAAAGTTTTATGACCAATATGCCAGTCATCGAACTCAGAATGATGACCCGTACCACGGGGAACATCATCCAGGTCCATCCGATACTGTTCGCAAGACTTTGACTTTTTGGGCGTTACGTAGTAGCTGTTGGCATACCTTCAAGTATGAGACCTATGGGTCATTGATTTACATGCCGATGGGTATGAGAGCCTACAACCCTAAATTTGTTTATGCATCTAAGGATGTGAGTGCCTTCGAGCCTAAGATTATATACCTAAGGGATGAGAGCCTTCAGGCCTAAGTGCTACGCATCTATGGATATGAGAGCCTTTGAGCCTAAGATTATGCATATATGAATGTGAGAGCCTTTAGGCCTAAGTATACATACCTATGGGTATGAGTGCCTTTAGGCCTAAGATATCTATTATCCAATCTTAGTTAGTTGTCTTATTGATATAGGCATAAGTTAAACAAATCAAAATGACTTAAAAATGCATAATTTGGAATTAAATGTTAAATGACATTAATATGGGATAAGTAAACATAGGTAGGCCAAATGACATGAAAATTGATCTTAAAGTGTCTGGATATGATTATTATCATTCATATGGCTATAAATGGTGTAATTATAATTATGATGTGGAAATGAGTCTATGAGTGAATAAGGGCATTATGACCCGAAAAATATACATGCCATTATTCCTTGTAATACGTAATTACGATATGGTAGCTTACATACTATTACAATGATGATATGACATATATTGTGCATTATTTCCTATAAATTATTATTATATGATGTTTATGGAATATTTGGTATGTTTGATATCTAAAGGCATAATTATTGCTCGAAATGTGCATGTTTGCTAATAAGACACTGAAATTGCATGTTGTGATATTAAAATCGATAATGACTTGTGTTGTATATATGGGTATGCTAAAACTAACCTTTTTACAAGTTAAAGTGATTACACCACTAAGCGAAAGCTTAGCGCATTGCTTGTTTGCGATGCGTAGGTAACAGGGCAGCAGATTAGAGCTAAAGCTTTTGCATATTAGGAGACACGAAGATAACCCCTATGTGGATATTTTTGTACTTTTTGTAATAGTGATTGTGATGTAAATGTAATAGGTTGATAGTTAGTGTGCTCTTGTGATCCTGGAGAGATTGGGTATAACCTGTATTTTGCAGCGAGTTTTTGTACTCAAATATTATAACTATTGATTTTGCTTTTCTGCTTTTGCATGTTTGTGTGTTGATTAATGAGTTTGCATGTGAGAATGTTGACTGTGGAGAGCCTAAAGCTCATTGTGTTTTATGTTGTAATTGGAGGGTCAGGAGGATCCATTGGGTTGCAGATGAGATTATTGATATTATAGAAGTGTCTTTAAGCAAGTAAAAACTTAGGAAAATGTTTCAGTATAACCATTATGCTGCAAAATTTCAACACGATAACCCTAATGCTTACCTTGATATGTGTGCTAAAAGGTTTTTAAAGTTTTATTACATATTTGAGTTAAGGAATGTTTTCCTAAATAAAATTTTTAAATTTAAAGTGATATTGGATTACAGAACTTTAATGTGCACGGATCCCCTGTTCAGGTCCGATGTACCGATCGAGCAAAGGGCACCACACATAGAGCCTATAGCTCATTCACTTCCTGGAACATTATTATTATTTTTATATAATTGCTTAGACTTTATATACATTTTTTCTTAATTACAAATGTTAAACTTTACAAATATCTCTTCGTAGATGCAAATGTCTAAAAAAATATAATTACAAAGGAATTTTAAAGAAACCTTTGACAATAATAGTCTTTCATCAACCCACATATGAAATCTTATGACATAGGTCCACAAGGGCCATGATTGTGAGACTTTGATTTCTAAGAAAGTCTATATGGATGTGGGTTGAGGTTGTCCACATCGATGTGTGCTAAGACAATTTGAATGGACCTGTTGCTAGGCAATCCTATAAACATGGCTTAAGATGGTCCATGTAGTTTGATCCTAATCAACCGTGTTGATGGTCCGTACAGACTTTATAGCATGTTTAGGGTAACTTTATCCTTATGAAATTGGTATGTTGTGATTTTGGCCTATAAATACCCACTTCTCTTATTTGTATTTTTGACACAATTCATTATAAATTAATTGCCAAAGATTTTAAACTCGGAGGCCACTTAAGACTCCACTTTTCTTGCCTCCTTCTCTACTATTAGATTTTTTAGGAAAGTGAAAATGGATTTTAATTTCTTGGTTGCTACTTTAGACTACTAAGACATAATTTTCCATGTTTTTAACTTTAACTTTCAAGAAATTGCCACTACTTTTGAGGAGTTTACATCTATTATGAACTTGAGTTTTTTCTTAGACACGCCTCTTATCCTTCCTTCTTTTGAAGATCAGTACCCCTTGGACATCATGTTTGCTTTAAGCATATTGCCTTCGATGACTCAGAAGATTATTCTAGGTGTCGATCCTATTTCTCTAGAAGTAATCTTAGGTTTTACCTAGCAATTTATTGCGTTTTCCCTAAAATAGGCCAAATGTATCTTGTTACGTATCCTTGGAGACTTACTAGTAATCACTCACGAGAATAAGCATTGTGATTACAAAGTGCTCTAAGTATTAAGTAGCATTTGTTCTAGAGGTAATCTATTTGGCATTGTGTTTGTTGAGACCATCTAAGGGATGAAAGCTTTAAAGATGAAGAATTCAAACTTTTTGGTTAGAAGTCCTCTACTTTTAGAGGTTCTTTTTTTAATCCCAATTTTTTTCCTATAGAGCCCTTCTTAGATTTTCCCCTTAGCAGACTTTTGCCCTAATTTTTTCTTAGTGCACCTGTAAGGCTTTTCACACTAGTGGGCTTATTACTTTAATTGTTACCTAGTGCGCCTATGAAAATTTTCACACTAGTGGGTTTGCTAACTTTTGCTTAGGTTGTCTAATTTGGATTTTTTGACATAACAACTTTTTTTTCAAGTATGGTTATAAGAAAAGTTAAAGCTACTTGCTGAGCCTCTTGAAAGACTTTAGACTTGACATGCTACCAAAAATTATTGCAAGAGAAAAGTTAAGAGGTAATTTGGTTTTAAGGAAAATTTGATTGTATGGTTTAGAAGAACCACTTCATGTGAGATTCAATGGATGTGCCCATGGTAGAAGATTTCTCTTTTTTTTATCTTACCATGCAAGTTTTGTTCCACTAACCGGATTGAGGCATGTAACCTTTTATATTCCTTATTAAAAAATAATAAGGTATATACAAATATAATGATAATAAATTATAAATTTTTAAAATAGTATAAATAGCAAAAACTTAAGCAAATGTAATAGAATTATGAATGGTGAAGAATTGATATGTAAATGTTTAAACATAACTAAAAAAAGAAATGCCTCGTGATAACAAATAGTAAAGCAAAGAAATATGTATATTGGAAAGAGAAAAGTATACATATATGATAAAAACTAGAATATCACATGTACATAATAAATAAATATGTAGAAAAAATTTATTCTTAAGGAAGAGAAAATATAATAAGAAAATTTAAGATATTTAGAAATAATTATCAAACTAATTGAAATAGATTTAATATCTTGATGAAACATATACACAAGATATAATTAAATGTGTATGAATAAGTAAATATGATTAAATAAAATAAACAAAAGTGTGGAAGCAAAAGGAAAAATAAGACACATGTGTCTCAATACATGAATAAGAATTTGGAATAATGAAAATAACAATAATGAAGAGGAAATAAATAAATTAAGTAGAGTATATGTAGAGGATGTAAGCTAAGTTAGAATAAATGGAGTGATAATAAGAATTTAAATAAGATTTAATATACAAGGAAAGGGAACCATATAGTCAAAGTAATTAAAATAAAGTATGTATACATATATAATTTGTGCAAACCATAATTTTTAAAATAGTCTAGATGGTGGAGATATAAGGAATAACAATTTTATAAATATCTAAACACTATTAATGGGAAAATGTGTAATAATAAATAAATAGCAAAGTAAAAGGATATGTATATTAGAAAGAAAATGATATGCATATGAAATAAAAAGTGATATGTAGAGTAATGTGTAATTAAACAAAAGATAGACTATGAGATAAAATGGGAAGTTAAGAAAGTTTAAGTCATGGATTATAAATAGTGAAAATTAATGAGGACATATATAATACATCATTATTATATTCAAAAAAGATCATGTGGAATAATATTCAATAAAGAGAATTTACGAAAGTTGTATTTACATATACTTATATGATTGAGATATGATGCTAAAGTTATGATGAACGTGATCCAGTTTCTTATGATATCTAAATGGCTTGAAAATGATAGGAAAAAGAAATGTAATGAGACTTGAAAAAATCCCATATTAGTTTGACAACCTACTAGATAGGTTGACTGGTCAACTAGGGATGATAGCAACTACTAGGGTAATTTAGTGCCATACCATGCTAGTGCAATAACAGTAAGGTCTAAACTTCACATATATTCATTACATATATACATATATCCCATGCTGGAGCAGCAGCAGTAAGGTCTAGTAGGGCCACTACACAACCCTATGTTAGTGCAGCAACAGCAGTAGGGCCATTACATATACATTCATCATAGATATACATATATAATGCTAGTGCAATAGTAATAAGGTCTAGTAGGGCCACTGCACAACCCTAGGATTATACAGTAGTAGTAAGGTCCTATAGGGCCACTACATATACATTCATGATAAATATACATATATCATGCTAGTGCAGCAATAGTAAGGTCCAGTAGGGTCACTACACAACCCTATGCTGGTACAGCAACAGTAAGGTCCAATAGGGCTATTGCATAACTCCATATGGGTGCAGCGGTAGTAAGGTCCAAAATAGGGGGTCATTGCACTATTGGTGAGACCCTCAAGGTCAATATCCCATTATTCAGTATTAAGGAATTTTTTTATCAAATATAGGTATGATATCTTGAATAAGGTGCTGAACAAAATAAACGTAAATAATTGGATAAAAAACTATGGATAATGCTCAAAATGAATCGTATATAATGGATTTTACTATTGAAGTATATAACTATATCATAATATATAGATGCTATATATAGGGATTGAAAATATTATGTACAAGTTATTGGTAACATATCAGGAGTGAATTTAAATTATTAAGTATTGGCACATAGATATATATATATATATATATATATATATATATATATATATGAATAAGGAAAAGGAAAATTGAAGGAATGTAGTGTCATAATAGAGAAAACCTATTCTTGAATAGAGAAAGAAAGCATGGAAATTGCAGTTATGAGTAGTAAGAGAGATATAAATACATACATGTAAATGATTAGCAATGTAATGACATAGTATAATGTATCAAAGTATGAGAAAGATAATAGCTATTTAAAATACACATATATGTGTACAAGAACCTAACTGAATAATATATGAACTTAGGATCATAGCCCTAAAAAGGGGAGTACAGATACATAATTAAATGATAACATAAAATATAAGTTCCATAGTATGGGAATACACCACTAACTAATTATGCTTAACATATTACCTTTTGCTGATGCATAAGTTGTTGATTGAGTCGAGGGGAGCAGTAAGCCAAGTCCCAATAGTGATAGAAGCTCATATGATATCTAATCAGGTATGAAAATTCTACCACAAATGTCACTACTTATAATAATGAGTTTGCATTATCGATGCACTATGGTAATATAAAATATGAGTAGATGGGTAGTAGCTATAGGTTGTTTTAATTTCTTTTTGAAATATATAAACAACAATTATACTACATGGATTTTGAATATTAATAATATTATTATTATAGTTATACATATGATAACTAGATGTGGTATATGTATGCTATATGTGTTATGAGGTGTAAATCGGCATGTTAATTGAATTGAAAGATCACTCAGAGATAACTAAATAAAGAGTACAAATTAAAAGATAAAAGGATAGAAGTCGAACCAGACATGTGACATCTTAAACCTAAACTAGTTTATCGATTGGGTATAAGGGTGTTACATAATCAATCTTCGAAAACCCATTTCCTCTTTAATTTATGCCTTGTATTCTTACCCTTCTCCTCTTTTTCATCAAAAGAAGCTGCCCCAACTCAAAGAAAAGTCTAGCAATCATCAATTAACAACTAACATAAGATAAATTGTGTAGAAGATAAAGAGAAATCACTTACCTTTGATGAGAATGTAGCAACTATGAAAACCCTTAAACTTTGATGAACAATAGAGAGGAAAATAATAAACATTAGTTTTTTTTCTCCTTCTACTGCTCATCTAGCTATTTATATAAGTTGAATGGATGGCTAGGATTACATCCTTCACTTCTATCTAACAACCATACCTCATTAATGATAAACCTACACTTTAATCTCTCTCTTTTTTTAAATTCTCCATTTAATAAAATTCTCACTTATAGACTTTGATATTGTTTTCATATTTTTTTATTCAGATTTTGGGGCATTACACTAGCCTACTTTGACAACCTCTTCTTTAACCCTGAGTCTATTATTTTATTCATTATTTCAATCATCCCATTTGTTTAAGAATGAGTGATAAAAGTTAAATAAAGTCAAACATTTAGTCCTTTAGCGAATTGTTGTTTGTCATTATAATTGTGTTCTACATGCCGAACTGAGAGATAAAGTTATTTTTAACAAAGTGTATCACATTTTCTAGTGTAATCATTGCGATGAGTTCTACCTCTACCCATTTGGTAAAGTGGTTCATGCATATAATGAGGAACTTTCACTTGTGGATGGCTGGGGAAAATGAACCCAAGATATCAATTCCCCATTGATGATAATGCAATGGACTCCCTATATGTTGTTGTTCAACAAGCAATATGTGAATTAGATTGGTATTCTTCTAACATTGCTTGCATTTAGTCATTAGCTCAATTTATCTTTTTGCATGGTAGGCTAGTATATCCCTATAATAAAGCTTGTTAAGTAGGTAGATTACTTTTGTGGCATTTGGCAATGTTTATATCCTTTACACTGAATACACCCCTAATTTGCTTTGCCACTACCTAGGAATCATTGAAGATTTTCAAGCCTTCCATCATTATTACCAGCACCATAAGCATAAATATTAAGGCTTTGTCTTTAGCAACATTGTTAGAGGTGGTAAAAAGAAGCATGGTTGCTTATTGGAAATAAATGTTGTTTGATTTGAGAAAAATGATTCCAACTTTTGCCCTTTATGCCCTTGATATGTCATCTAAGTATCCATTTGTCTTTTCTAAGATAACTAGCTTTTTACCAATATTGTACATTTTTGTGACAAAATATGTTAGTATTTAAGCCTTTAGTGTATGCCTCCCCATATTTTGGATGTCAAATTCACCCAACTTTCATGGCCATTCAATAAGCCCTCCAAATGGGCTAGGCTTTTGTAAAATATTTCAGAGAGGAAAATTAGTTTGTACTATCGTGATGCGTGTTTAGAAGTAATACCTTAGCTTTGTTATGGTAATGATTAAGCTAAATGCGAACCTCTCCATCTTTTGTTACCTCTACTCGGTACCTTTCAAAGCTTTAGTTACATAGTAAATGGGGTATCGCTTAGGCCCCTCTTCTCTTATTAAGTCTTATCCAATAGCAAAACAACATTACCCATCTATGGGATAGTAAGAATAAAAAAAAATTTAAAATTCTTCAAATACTTGCTTGCATTTTTTATCCATTTGAGTTAATTTACGCCCCCCTCCCCCCCCACCCCCCCTAAAAAGGTTATAGAATGTTAACACCTTTTTACTGAGCACAATATGAGTCTCTCTAGTGTAGTTACTGGTTATTCAAAATATGTACTTCATGGATATTGTTTGGGGGAGCAATGTTAATAATTACTTTAATCTTGGATAGACAAGCTCCTATTCCTTGCTTGGATATCACAAAACTATGGAATTTCATCAATTGGTCCCTGAATATGCACTTTTTTGGCTTTAAGTTAGGTTATACTTGTTAAAGATTTGGAAAGTTTATTGTAAACCAGAGGCATTTGTTTAATCATTTTGCTTTATAATGATTATATTGTCGACATAAACTTGTATATTTTGCCAATTTACTTAGAAAAGATTATGTTAACTAGCCTCTAACACGTTGCTCCTATATTCTTTAGCCCAAATAACATTTTTATATAGTAATATAACCTTCTATTAGTGACAAAATAGGTTCTATCATTTTCCTCCTTCATTGGGATTTGGTGATAACCTATAATATGTCTAAAAAAGAATAATATTAGCATCCAACCATAGAATTAATAAGCTAATCAATGTTCAGTAGTGAATAACTATCTTCAATGAATTCTTTATCTATGTATTTGAACTCAACACTGAGCCTCATTTTCTATTAAGCTTTTTTACCATCACCACATTAGATATATAATATAAAAAGAAGATTTCTTTAATGAAACCTACTTTTAATAAGTCTACAACTTCTATTTTTGTGGCTATTTCTTCTATGGAGCTAGATTCCAGCTTCTATAAATGATTGGTTTCACATCTACAGACACCAAATGATTAACAAATTGTCTTTAATAGCATTACTAAATTATGTTGCTCGTCGCTCAATTGTGTGTTTAGTCTCACATTATATTAGTTAGCATCTTTCAACATATTGATGTAAGCATCTTATCTAGCATTTTTTTCTTCTCAATAGTGCAATACCATTCTTTGCTGGTGTGTTTATAATGAGATGGTGTATAAAGGTACAAGCTCTTAGTTTTGATAGCAACCTGATAAAAAATCACATTATAAGCAAATAGTATATCAATTACCATGAACTATGCCTTGTAAACTCACACCACTTTATTATTTTTTGGATCTAGTTTGTGTGACACCCCTCACCGACCCAGTCGTTAGATCTAAATGAGATATAGCACATTGTGACACCTTCAACTTTAACTATTGCTAGCCTGAATTGAAGATGACATGCTAACTAGTTTACCAAGCAATGTCATTATCCTAATAAAACACTATTATGCATGTGCACATCATGAGCGTTCTGGGCCTATATGTGTATCATTACATACCAGGCATACATACACACTAAAATTAATATACATTCATCAAGACAAGAATCCAACAGCATAATGGTTGTATGGTGTCATGTGCCAAAATAAACCTGTGGCACTCGCCACCTGTTACGTACACTGGACCGAATAGCGAACGCGCATAACGCATAACGGTATCCAAAATCCATATACAAAAACCCCTCCCAATTAAAACTTTTTATTACTTAAGACATTTTAAAACTCAAGAAGATGTAAAAATGTGCAAATAGTTTTGGCACATATTACGAGGTAA
>CANXYI011999465.1:0-11662 GCA_948208565.1 Hura crepitans
AAAGTTATCTTTTCAACCATTTTTAGTGTTGTATTGATGATATCCCTATTATTACTCAATTTGAAGATTTTTTTTGCTCACTATTTGCTCTCAATTTCCTTATCTATTACCTAGGTTCATGCTTTTGATTGATCAACCTAGCGGGAATTAGAAAACTCTCTTTCTTTTTTTGTTCTTTGAATAAGGGTAACCATAGTTAAAAAGAGAATTCTCAATTGTTTGAGGCTTAAGGTAAATCTTTCTATTTTTGTAAGCTTTAGAGTTTTGGCATCTTAGAGCTTTTAACCTTTAGATTTTAGGTGATCAAGAATTAAGAAATGTTTGTAATTTAAAATGGTTATTCGGTTTTAAAGAATATGATTAGATAGAATAAATTTGATGCTTTAAGCTTTAGAGCCCATTGAATTTAAATCTCTTTTAATATTAAAGGAAAGCATTCATTCAGGTTTAATTGCCCCTAGCTTGTTATTTTCTTTCTCTCATCTCATGTTCAAGGATATTTCTTATGCCTTACAAGGAAAGATCAAGCCTTAAGATTCAAAATTGTGTGTAGTAATGGCGAGCAATTCTTAGAAAAATCATGAACTATTTATTGTACCTATGGATTAAGCTAATCATATTTCTTATTCATTTTTTTAAATCTCTCAATTCATTTTCAAGAGTACCATGTTATGTAATGATTGTGGTACATAAAGATGTTCATGAAAAGCTAAAATGGTGTTTTATTAAACTTTAATTATTCTAACATATAAAAAAAAATAACAAGAAAAGAAACTAAAGAAGCCGACTAAATCCTTTTATATCCTTGATGGATGCAATCTTGTTGAAAGACATTATTGGTTTTTTTAAGAGGCTGGGCTTGCACTTCGAGGAATTGAGGAATGTCTGGTCACTTTTATGAGGTGTGGTTCTTGAGATTAGGTATTGCACTAAGATCAATGAGGTTTTAGATGGCATGGTAAAGGTTTTTACACTCATCAGTGAGGTGACAAGTTTTTTGGTGATATGCACAATATAAGTCATGCCTATGTTTAGTTGAAAATGGCTCGATTGGTGGTTTCAGTGTTAGTGGATGAAATAGGTTTTTGTTCCTTAATTCCATGAGTATTGGTGACAAAAGCCTATTGAACTTGGTAAGTTTGCATGGCGGGTAATTAGGTTTGATTTCTTAGTCATTATTTGCTCTCTTGGTTGTATTTGACTTGGTGAATTCTTTCACAATTGATGGCTTAAAAGTTCTCCTATTTGGAAGCCACAATTTCTTTGACAATTACTCTAATGCTCTATAAGTTTTTATCCTCTAGTGTTATATTTAGAGATTGGGATTCCTTTTAAAAAGTAAGGGTCATTCCTTTAGAAGATCCTGAGTGAAGAATAATCCTTAATGTTAGCATGATTTATGGTTAATGTTATATGATGCATGTTTTTATCATTTTATGATGTTTTGTTATGCTTAACTAGCATGGATAATTGTAAGATTGAATATTAGTAGTACACATGATATGTAAATTGTGTGCCAAGACATAATATGACTATAAATGCATATAGACATGTGATAGATGTGTCTCACACCTATACTAGGTAAGATGGTACAAGGTGAAAGAAACTTACATAATGCTAAGGGTATACATGGGCTTTAACATTTATGATTCAAATGCATTTGATATATACATGATATGCCTAGACATAATATGGATATGTGATGGATGCACGTTACATTTAAATTGTGTAAAATGGTACAAGGTGAATAAAGTTTACATGATAGAGGATATGTGTTCATGTATGGTATGCGAAATGTAAATGTATGGGTATGTGGGTGAGGTTTGCATGTTATTCTTGTTAATGTGACACAAGGTGGATGGTTAATGCATGTATTGATGAATAATGCATGACAAAGCCTAAATAGTATACGTGAAGTTTTGTGATAGTTTTGTAGACATATATAAGATGGTTCATGATGCAAGATGCTTGTTTGTGAATGTGTAACTTATGAAAATTGCGCAGCATGTGTATGACATGTTTATGTAATTTGATGATGCATGAAGAATTATTTCTAAGGTATGATACGAGCTATCTCTACAAAGTACATGGATTACAATACATGTGTGTTTTGTTGTTTATGGATAGGTGAGTTTTCTAAGCATATATGTGATGGTTTCATGATAAATGATACATGTTTCACATGTTAGGGCACTTATAGGCTTATTATATAAGATGAAGGTACAAAAGATGTATGCTTAGAAATATATTCATGATTCATGTAGGGGTGAAGATATATGCATTGTTTTGTATAGATACATATGAGGATGTATGTATGAGAATATGAGATGCACATGTAAGGTGCTTATTCTTTAGATTCTATGGCACCTATGTTATGCATGCCTATATAGATAACTGATGTATGGGTTAGCTTAGGAGATCCTAGTATAGGGATAATCCTAAGGAATAACATGTGCTAGTGTGAGATGTGAAAAACATTTACAATGTATGTAACCTAAAGTGTTATAGATCTATCACGTCTATGCCTAAGCCTAAGTAATATGAATGGGGTAGTGTTGTTCATGTGTAACTTATGTTGTTATGTGAATGAAAGCCTATAACTCTAACACATGTGCTTTAGTTGATGTATGAACGCCTATAATACTATTGTATAATTTGTAGAGTTACCTAATGTTATGCATTATTCTTGTGGATACCAAATATGTGTGTTCCACATCTCATGTATGAATGATGTTATAATAACAAATATGATCCATGTACATGTGTGGATGTGTGGTATGGATAGTTAATGAGTTTATAAGAAGCATAAGTAAGAAGTCAATGAAATTTTATGAGATGGTAACCATTGATGTATGTTTAATTTGTCATGTTCTAGTGTAAAGTGTTAATGATATAGGATTATACCAAGTTTGTGCTTATGATGCACCTTTTCTATGTGTGGTATTCTAGTGTGTCGGAATGGGTGAAGTTATGTATTTATATGTGGTGATACAAGATGCATGTCATGTTACTGTGTGTTACAAGCAATGTGGTGCTATGTAGGATATAACCTAAAGGTAATGAAAAATACGGATGGATCTAAATGAGGTTTCCATATTAGATGAATGAATGTTATACCTATACTATGTAAGATAGTGGATTGGAATAGTCCTAGAGATGATGTGACAAACATATATATGGACAATTTTATCTATATGATGAATGATGCTTGCTTTAAAATGGTAAGGTGCTTATGCATATTTCATGTTTATGGGATGATGCAACTTGTGACATGCTTTATAAGCTGTGCCTTAGGTGCATTAGCTTGATTCTTAGGCAGACTAATACTATATATGACACATGTTAGTGTACAAGAGAAAGATACATGTGTATAAAATGTATGCATGAAGATACATCATGTGAAAATACATGTAAAAGATATGTGTATATATAAAGATACATATAAGGATGCATGGGATCTTAGACATATGAAGATGGAGAAATTTTGTAATGAAGTATGCATGGCTTTTAGATATTCATGATATATATGAATACACATTTTTACATGATGCATAAATGATACATAATGCTGTTATTATTTATCGTCATGTAGATATATAGTATGCCTATATAGATATTTAATGTATGGGTTAGGCTATAGGACATATACCTAAAGCTATATGAAATGTATAAGAATTAGGGTATTAAATGTATGGAATAAAAACTCATGAGATACATATGGTACATTTATATAAGTAGGTACATTACAATGTTTTGTGTTTGTATACAAAAAGCATACATGTCAGATGTACAAGGACAAGTACAAGCAATAAGCCTCCCAACCTTATTATACCCACACACGTGGTCATAACAATTCTTCCTTAGTGGGCTTACCTAAGCATCATCGAGGGATGCATAGGTTCAAATATAGTCATAATTAAGCTAAAAGACCTTTCATATTTAAGGCACATGAAAGAATAACGGCCCATAATATTTAAGTTTTGTTTGAGGTGAAATTAGGTTAGGGCCATTCTAGATAAAAGGCATAATTAGCTTAGCCCCATTTCAATTAAGGTTAAATGTGATAGGCCCACATAACAACCATAATGCAATCACAAACTCTTAAGGTCATACAACCTAAGGGAAGTTGCTAGGCTTATCTATATAGGCTTATGGTTTGGTCAAAAAGCTTATGGCTCCCACAAGTAAAGATCCCACCAAATAAGGTTTTTCCAATCAAGGATAATAGTGATTGATTAGTTCACCTTTTCATATACTTAAAGGCATAAGGCTTATGAGTGATGGATATGCTAGCACTTCTCAATTCTTGAAAGAAAAATGGAGTTATGGTTTACTACACTATTCAGGGTAATAGGGACACAATTTATATACGATGCAATGCATGGGATTGAAAAAAATTAGAATATTAAATGGAATATTATTTGGGAACTTTTAGATTTAAATTCTCAATCCCCAGCAGAGTCGCCACTATAGAGAAATATGTATATTTATTAGGGACAAAGTAGTTTAGTGTTTGGGAGTCACTAATTGGCCTTACACAAGGACTTTTTATATTTTATACTAAAAAGGTTCAAAATTCATATCTTATTTATGCCCCAATAATATGCCTTCCTTTTCTATTGTAACATTTATCAATCCCATATCAAGCAAGCATGCATTATGTTTAAAGCCCTTATGTCACCTTTTCATGTATAAAAAAAGTAAATTGTTGTATTTAAAGCATAAAACTAGTATATTGTACATCTTGAAATTTGGTCATTGATTAATTATGGTATGACCTAATAACTACCCATAATTCCATAGGAATTGATAGTAATTGCCTAACTCCTATCTCTAGGAGATTGGTCTTTATTAAAATAAAATTTTAGTGTGACTTTTTAATAGAGAAACCTCAAAACCATTTTGTTAGGAAAATACCATTTAATTATGTAGAAAAGCCATTTGAAGTGAAATTAGGCATTTGGCATGTAAAATAGGTTATTTAACTCTCAATTACAACCTAAAATAATCTAAAATATATAATAGGTACAAAAACAAAGGAAATAAAATAAAGCACTTAATTAGTCCTATCCATATGACTCTAAGTACGTGAAGACTCTATGTAGCTCTAGCAAGTGTCCGTTCGAACTACTTGTAAGGGTTATTACATCCATCTAAACCTCCACTTTAGTGAGAAAAGGTTACTTGCATATAACTCAAAGGATGTGTTAGAAATAACACATAATTGTCCATGAGGACTGAATAGCATAATGTTAATATCATGTATAACATAAAATACGAATGGTCATGATACATGTCTAAATTATGATTGTCATTTAGAGGAATGATGAATTAATAATGCAAAATGTAGACACCTCACCTTTATGCCTATGATGATAAATAGAGATAGGCTTGAACAATAAGGCAAGTAACCTAGAAACCAAGTCTGCATGGACTAACATGGCATAGGATTACCTTGACTTGATGCTATAAGGTTTGTACCTTAGCTAGCCTAGACCTATTAAGCCTAAAGCACAAGATTCACTCTAACAAGCTAAAACTATGTCTACATAGACTAAATGTAACTTAGCTCGAAGCCTATGGACTAGCAAGAAAACCTATAACTAGGTTTGCATAGACTAAGATGAAAAAGTATGCATAAACTTGCCAACAAAACTTTTAAGAAGTATGACATCCCTATCTTGACGATGAATCCCAATTGTAGAAGGACTATACAACTTGTAGATGAGATAACATACCTCAAAACCTATAAATATCCCTCCTAGGGTATGGAATAAGGGGGAGCTCAAAGAAGAAACTTGGAGACTCTTTAAGAATATTGTTATAAGCATCCAAATAATCTATTTCATGAGTCAAGGAATGGACTCTAACCAAGAATCGCTTTACTAGCCCTATTAGCCCATACTCGACATATTATTCTTCCTAAATCCTAGGTTTTTTTTTATTATTATTGCTTGGAGTCTATTGACATAGGTAATATATGAGGCCTCTCATTGTACATATGGATGCTATTTTCATGGACCTATAATCTCTAAGGAGTGATCTCAATGAGGTGATTCTATGTAAACCCCACTTTGATCATATGAGTAGGTCATCATTTTAAGCTATTTTATATTGTACAATTGACAATCATGTTGTTATAACTATTTTGTAATTTTCTCCTAATCGTATCGACCTATCTATGAGCATAATAAAGTCCTTATAGACAAAATTTGTTATATGTGTATGATATGTCATCTCAATGGACTTAGGTTCGATAATAGTATCTTTTGTCTTACATTTCATATTTTTCTATATTCTATTTACTACATTGACATGCTTTTATGATATTGCCACATATAGTTATTCCATTCTCTTATGTGCATGATGTTAACTTGCTAGAACCATTGCACATTTGTACGGGCTCTCTCTCATGGGGAATTTAGTCCATATAGGTGATCTAATTTCACTCTTTTGGTTTTGTCTTGAAGTCCACACGGATGCCCTCTCATGAGTAATGTAGTTTACATGGATGTACTTATGTTGAGCATGTCTTCTCTATTATGTACTCCGCACAGACTCCCTCTTATAAGGAAAGTAGTTCATATGGACATTGACATTGATTTCCAATTTTCACATGTACTTATATTTCTTGTCCTTTTTATCAATCCTTATGAATCTTTATTTGGTATCATTAACCTTTTCCTTTGAGTTGTGTGTAAGGGACCTTTCTTATTGGAGTGGAGGTTCAAATGGACATAATAACCCTTATAAGCAATAGTCCACATTGACATATGTTTGAGCTAGGCTGAGTCTTCACAGACTTAATGATTTATAGGCATGACCAACTTTATGTTATAGACTATTTTCTTTCATTTTGTACTATTTCCATTTCATTACTCATTTTAGGGTTGTAATGGATAGTTAATAATTTATTTTACATGCTTAACCCAAATCCTACAATGATTTGCTACATAATTAATTGGTGTTTTCATAATGAAATGGATTTAAGTTTTCTCTAATCAAAAGTCATATTAAAAATGTATTTTAATAAAGACCAATCTCCTAGAGATGGGAGTTGGGCAATTATTTCCAATTCTTATAGAATTATAGGTAATTATTAGGTTAAATAACAACTAATTGATGACCCAATTTTTTGATATATCAATTTTGTTTTTATATATGAAAAGGTGACATAAATATTTTAAATATAATACATGCTTGCTTGAGATGGGATTGATAAATGTTACAATTTACAAAGAAGGCATATTATTAGGGCATAAAAAAGATTTGAATTTTGAACCTTTATGTTATAGAAGATAAAAGGTCTTGGTGTAGAGGCCAGGTGGTGACTCCACTAACCACTTTTATCCACAATAAAATACATAATCTCTATATTGGTGACTCCATTAGAGACTAAAAATCTCAATATGAAAGTGCCTAAATAATATGTCATCTAATATTCTAATTTTTATCAATCTCATGCATTACATCATATATAAATTGTGTCCCTTTTACCCTAGATGGTGTTATGAACCATGACTCTATTTTTCATTCAAGAATAAAGTGTTAGCATATCCATAACTCACAAGTCTCGTGCCTTTGAGTATATGAAAAGGTGAACTAATCGGTTGCTATTATCCTAGGTTGGAAAGACCTATTAATAGGGACCTTCACTTATAGGAGCCATAAGCCTTTTCACAAAACCATGAGCCCATATAGTCAAGCTTAGCAACTTCCCCTAGGTGGTATGACCCGAAGAGATTGTGATTGAATTATAACTGTTATGTGGGCCTATTATGTTTGACCTTATTTAAAGTGGGGGCAAGCCTATTATGACTTTTGTTTAGAATGGGCCTAACCTAATTTCACATCAAATAAAACTTAAATGTCATAAGTCATTATCCTTGCATGTGCTTTAAATATGAGAGGTTATTAGGCCTAATTAAGCCTATATTCAAACATATACATACCCTAATGATGCTTAGGTAAGCCCACCTAGGAAGAATGACTAAGACCACGAGTGTGGGAGTAATAAGGCTTGAAGGATTATTGCTTGTGTTTATCCTTAGACATCTAATATGTATCCTTTTTGTATACACATGCATAACATTACAATGTACCTACTATGTAACACCCCCTACTGGATTTTCAATGAAACCCAATAAGCGATGCACTTCCTGCTAGGTCACCCATTCTGACTTCTCCCACACTTATTTGTTTAACTTTTTCTTATGCTATGCTAATTAATTCTATCTGGCTCTAATCTTAAGACTGTCTATTCTTATAATCCACTTAAGTTCATGTTATCATGTTCATACAATTTTAGAATGATTTCAACAAAGGCTGGTATTTTCCAAAAATTCGGCAGCATAATGGCTGCTCAGGTCACTATCCCAAAATTTTTTTCTAAACTGTAAAACATTTCTTTGACAAGTTATCAAATCTCCTAGACCTTTCTAGTCCCCCAGATATCAACCTATGATCATCATTTATCAAATAGTAATTATAGGCCTTAGGCCATATTGAGAAAAATCACAAACATAGAGCTTCTGGCTCATAAGTCATATCATCAAACAAGGATGATTACATATAATTAAGATAGTCAGGTAAAGACTTATTACCAAAGTACTATCTTGGCATAAACAAAACCTTCTATAAGATACTCCATTTCCCACCTATGTACATGAGTGCAAAACTGTACCTAAGCACATGGCAACTATACTTACCTATCCTTTGAACCTTGACTACACGCACTATAAGGCTACCTACAAGCTCTGAGTACCTACGTACTAGAATTGGTATGCTGAGTATATAATACTTAGTAGTGAACTCAAACATTTAAGTCATGTCATTCAAATTATCATGCATTTGCACAGTAGTGATATTCATTTTTTTTTGTCAATTTATAATATTATCAATTAAAAGTAAATTCATCAAAATGACCCCACTACCCTTCTTACCCAACAATTTATTACTATTCAGGTAATATCTTAAAATTCCATCTTTAGTGGTGATTTACTATTATCAAAGTTAATCCCTTTTAACTTAAGGCACTTAACCCCTAATTAATTATTTATGTAAATTCCTAAAATACCCCTGTTACTCTCCATAAACCTTTATTGCTTATGCAATCATTTAGAGCTCAGCTAGATTATAAATCTAAGCCAATTTTAGATATACTTTGCAAAGATTAATTAATTGATCAGGGTGGTACATATTATGTATGCAAACTACCATATTGCTCCCGTACCAATTCAGGTTAATAAAACCTTTTATTAATTATTGTATTCCAAGAAATTTAAACATTCAAGTCATTATTAAAGATAACATTTATGAAGCTTTATTATCAAGACAATAAATACTATACAAGTAAAATTACCAAAATACCCCTAGTCATACATTTTATAATATTATATATAGATTTATAACCAATTAAGCCTTTCTAATGCTTTATTAGTCCTGATTTAATTCACTGTTGTTTATTTTATTAATTTATCTAGCTCAACTAAGAAGACAACATCGACATACACTAGACATAGAGGGAATGAAAATAGTGCAGTGATCAACATTTTAGACCCTGACCGTTGCACTGGCCTAATTGATAAATGTCCATAGCCATGTCTGACTGTCCGACTAGTGTAGTAGTCATCTGCAACCTATGCTACTGTATTGGCAAGAATCAAGAAAATGGCCACTATTAAGTTTGACTATCTAGCTAGTGCAGTGGTCCTTCAGGACCTACACCGCTACACCAACAAGATCAAGAGAGTGCCTATAGTCAAATCTGACTATCTAGCTATTGCAATGGTCCTATAGGACCTAGGCCACTGTATTGACAAGATCAAGAGAGTGCCTATAGTCAAATCTAACTACCCAACTGGTGCAGTGGCCCTACAGAACCTATGCTATTGCACCGGTAAGATAAAGAGAGTGCCTAAAGTCAAATTTGACTGTCTAGCTAGTGCAGTGGTCCTATAGGACCTATGCCACTGCACTGATAAAATCATCAAGGAATTGACATTAAGTGATAAAGAAAAGAAGCTATCTATGCAACAGACTAGTATAGTTGCCCCACTAGGGACCTAGGCCACTATACCGGCCCTGTCTAAAAGATAGATAGTGTAATAGTAGCTAAAATCTCTTAATTGACCGGTCAACCCAACCAGTGGTGCCCATTTAATGGGCCATCTACCCTTAAGTTAGGTCTATTTCTTTTCTAATCAAGTCTTTATAATATTTTTAAGTCGAGAATAGATAGTTATAATTTTTATGATGCAGTTGAAATTTTTTTCAGTCTACTATGGCCATAATTATGCTGTACCAGGTAAATTCCTAATATTATTTGCAAGTACTATAACTACTAATATTTAAGGTATATTATGCTTGATTTTATTTCATAACTATTCTTTATATAGTTGCCATTTATAGTCTACTGGTATTTTTGGTTTAGGTAGTGGTCAAACTAGATAATTATAGGTCATTTCGTAAAGTTTTAGTAGGCTTTTCTAAGTTCATCTCTTAGCCTTTTTCTAGTGCAAATTTAACCATTATTTTCAAAGTGTCTTTAGGCCCTAAGCCATATAACTCCTACGCTATTTACAAGACCAAAATCTAGTCTCAAATTCCATTACTTTTAATTACTTATAATAGCTGTCAAAGGCAAATAGTAGGCACATTGTTTGCTCATCTATTATAGCCCTTAAAGGCATATTGCAATATAATTTCAAGGTCATTTTCCAACCCACCTTTTATGTCATATCTTGGTCTCATTTCATGTCATTTTAAGTAGGTGCATTAACTAATTTCATGGCAAATAATTTAAACTAAACCTAGCTCATATAGTTACACTATATCATATATACACATGACATACATGTTACTAACATTTCCATGCCACTTCCACTAGTGTAGCTCTTAGGTATAATGACTTATGCATCTTAATCATGCATTTTCTTTACATTCTTTACACATTCAACATTTTATACATGGTCTCAATACCCATATGCACACATCAATGCATTATTATGCAAATATATATGACTTATACATAACCTAAGTCTCGGCCATGTTAGAATTTGCATATATTTACACATTTCTTAATTCCAACACATGCCATAACATTATTTCTTACTTCATTGACCTTACATACTTATTAATGATGCCTTAAGTATCAATACACATTCTTGATTCACATGCCAAGCTAAATAACTTGACATATGCACTCACCAAAGCTCTTGGGTACTCACACTTTCCATGCCTATTCTATCACTTCCAACCCATATACAAGCAATTGCATTACAATTTAACTCTATAAGTGTCTCGACCAACAAGCGCAAACTATTGTCACAAAGACAAACCTTTCATTTCAACAAGTTTTCATGCCTTTTTTTTCATCATCAATCAACCATTTCCTAAGAACTTTATTCAAGTTTAAGGACACCCTCATGCAGGGATTAAGTTAGACAATTCTAAAGCCATTTCCAGCCCCCTTAAGGATTAAAAGATAGGAAAAAGTGCTAAAGTCCACTTACTAGCTAAGAAGAACACTTGAAACTCTAATTGCTCAAATTGTCTAGCCCTTCTATGGTAGCCTCTCCCTTGCTCTTCAAGCCTTTCCTTGTCCTATTTCACCTCAAACCAAAGCCAAACACATCCCCAAAAATGTTAGGCACTTTAATAA
>CANXYI011999515.1:0-12331 GCA_948208565.1 Hura crepitans
AAAAAGTAACATATTAAAAAAAAGCTTGGGCATCAAGAGGTTACTATTTACCTCGAGAGGGAATTCAAGATTCCTCTTAAGATACCCCACCAAATTAGGTATTCTTAGTGTTTGTGAACTCATTTTGGGATATTCTTTCATTCAAGTATGATATAGTGGAGGAGGAAGAAAAATCAAAGGGAGAGAAAGGGAGGAGGCTCATGATTTTTTAGTGGAGGAGGAGGGAAATGAGTGATGGAAATGGAGGGATTTAGAAGGAATTAGGTATATATAATTTTTATAAATTATTTTCCCTAAATTTTGTAAAATTTTTTATCCCCTCTCAGAAAACCAAAATTCCCTCATTTCTATCCCCAAAATTAGATAAATTCCTCCTCTAAACTCCCTTAAAACCTTGAACCCAAAAAATGAAGGCAACCCATAAAATTACTATATTTCCTTTCCTAAAAATTAAGTAAAAATACTTCCCCATATCAAAAAATTTCGATTCCAAAGCCAATAGACTACTCAAAATATTTAAGTATCAGGTTGTAATATTTTCATATTATTTTGAGCTAATTTTAAATTATTTTATAGTTTAGCTTTGCCTGAGCACTATTTAAAGGACACTACCATAAAATTTTCTTTAGCATTTTTAATCATCTAAATGACTTCAGATTGGCTTCAAACTTTGCCAAAAATTCTCTCATAATTAATTCTTCCCCTTGGCACACTTAGTGTAACTTGGGTTTTGAAAAGCACTATTCATCCCAAAAGTACTATTCGTGAGAGTCGGGATTTTTGAGTTGTTACATTTCCTCCCCTCTTAAAAGAGATGTCATCCTTGACATACCTGATCCAAAAAGATGTGGATACTATTCTCTCATCTGAGCTTCACTCTCCTATGTAGCTTCTTCCATGTTATGATGTCAACATAACACCTTCACCAACGACACTATCTTGCTTCATAACTCCTTAACCTCTCTATCTAGGATACTAATAGGTTCTTCCTCATATGACAAGTCTAGTCATATCTCTACTTCTTCAACTGTCAACACATGTGAAGGGTCTGATCTATATCTTCTCAGCATTGAGATATGAAACACATCATGAATCTACTGCAACTCCGGAGGTAAAGCAAGCCTGTAGGCTAATGGACCCACACGTTTTATGATCTCGTATGGTCCAATGAACCTCGGACTCAACTTTCCTTTCTTACTGAACCTCATCACCTTTTTTCATAGAGATACCTTAAGAAACTCTTTGTTGCCAACTTCATACTCGATATCTCTTATCTTCAAATCCATGTAGGATTTCTATCTATCTAAAGCAGCCTTAAGTCACTCTCTGATAATCTTCACCTTCTCTTTAGCATCTTTAACCAAATTTAATCCCATAAGCTTATGTTCACTCAACTCACTCCAACATAAAGGAGTCCTGCACTATCTCCTATACAATACCTCATAAAGAGCCATACTAAGGCTTGTCTGGTAACTATTGTTGTAAGCAAATTCCACCAGTGATAAATACTTATCTCAGCTACCTTTGAGCTGTATGACACATTCTTGAAGCATATCCTTAAGCACCTGAATAAGCCTCTTTGACTGTCTATCCATCTGACGATGAAAAGCCATGCTGAATCTAAGCCTGTTCATAAAGCATTATAGAGCTTCCTCTAAAATCTTGATGTAAAATGAGGATCTCTATCTAAAATGATAGAAGAAGGCACTCTATATAACCTAACTATCTCATCAACGTATAGTTTAGCCAACTTTTCCAAGGAATATTCTTTCCTTACTAGAATAAAGTGAGTTGACTTGGTTAATATAATGTCCACCACCCAAACAAAATCATGCTTATTTCTAGTCATCGGTAGTCTAATCACAAAAATCCATAGTGACTTGATCCCATTTCCATTCTGGAATTGCTATGGGATTTAGCAAACTAAAAGGAAGTTGATGCTCAGCCTTCACTTGCTAACAAGTGAGGCATCTAGTCATATAATCAATTATGTCTCTCTTTATTCCTGGGCACTAATATACCATCTTTAGATTTTAGTACATCTTAGTATTGCCAGGATACATAGCATATGGTGTATTGTGCACTTCTTGTAGAACTTGTAGTCTCAAATCTTCACTATCTAGCACACAAAAACATTAATGATAGAACAAACAACCATCTTCCTTAATCACAAACTTAGTAGACTTCCTTTCTTAGATCATACCTATGATACTCTAAAGCCTATGATCATCTTTCTACAAATCCTTCACTAACTACATCAAACTTGGCAAAACTTGTAGCTCAGGTAACAAGCCACCATCATCTTATAGCTTTAAACTAACATGCATCACCTTTAAAGATGACATAAATTTCCTACTCTTTCTATATCGGTAGGTACTTAAGACTTTTATGGTCAGTGAATACATAGAACTTTTCCCTTTAAAGATAATGCCTCCATATCTTTAAAGCAAACACAATTACTGTGAGCTCTAAATCATGTGTCATGTAGTTCTACTTATGAGATTTTAATTGTTGTAAAGTATAAGCAACAACCTTACCATCCTGCATGAGTACACATCCCAACCCAATCAACGAGGCATCATTGTATATGGTGAACTCTTTTCTTAACACTAGCTGAACCAAAATTAGAGCCTCTATCAACAAACTCTTGAGCTTATCAAAACTCTTTTGACATTCGCTATCCCATTTAAACTTCACATCCTTCATCAAAAGATGTGTCATAAGGCCTACTATCAAAGAAAACCCCTTAACAAACCTTCTGTAATATTAAGCTAAGCCCAAGAAACTCCTAATCTCAGTTATATTCCTAGGTGGTTTCCACTCCATTACAGCCTGAATCTTGCTAGGATCAACCTTTATGCCTTCTATCGAGATTATATATCCTAAAAATGACACTTCCTATAGCCAAAACTCACACTTTCTGAGTTTAGTGTAAAGCTTCACATCTCTTAAGATCTATAAAATTGTTCACAAATGCTTCTTATGCTCTTTTTATTCTTAGAATACACAAGAATGTCATCGATGAAGACTACCATAAATTGATCTAGAAATGGCCTGCAGATCGAATTCATGAGATCCATGAATTTCATTGGTGTATTAGTCAATTCGAAAGGCATCACTAGGAACTCATAGTGACTATATCTAGTTTTGAACGTTGCCTTGCGTATGTCCACCTCTTTCACTCTCAGCTAATAATATCCAGATCTAAGATCAATCTTAGAGAAGACACATGTCCTTCTAAGCTTATCAAAAAGATCATCGATCCATGGTAAGGGATACTTGTTCTTGATGGTGACTTTATTCAACTGCCTATAATCCATATAAAGTCTCAAAGAACCATCCTTCTTCATGACAAATAAAACCAGTGCTCCCTATGGTGAAACACTCAGTTTAATGAAACCTTTTGTTAAGAAGCTCTTACAACTATATCTTTAACTCTTTTAGCTTTATAGGTGCCATCCTATATAGAGCTATGGAAACTGGTGTTGTGCTTGGCATCACCTCAATTCCAAATTCTAACTCTCATTCTGGTGGCAAACCAAGTAACTCATCTGGGAAAACATCCTCAAACTCAGCCATAAGAGGAATCTAACTTGCTTCTGATACTTTTTTTTGGTGTTAACCACATATTCAAGGTAGGCTTAACAACAAGTTTAATTACTTTAAATTCACCACTAAGTTTCATACTCAGCATACTAGTGTTTTGGTGCATAGGTTGTAAAGATAAGTAGTCCAACCTTAGAGATTATGCAGTGTAGTAGCATAGTTTTTGCTAAAGGGTATATAGAGTCTTTCTCTTTTATTCGGTTAGCTAGCACTCATGTAAACACTATAAGGCATAGGTTAGCATGCTTTGAGGCTACTTATATCTATATATATAAAGGATAGATGTGATGTATATATAAACAAGTGTTTCATCTGTATGGCTTACTTAATGATTTTTGATAACTGTAGGCCCGAGGCCCTATGTGTTTGTAATGTGTGATTGATGTGTGCTGATGTTGACAAGGGGACTAGAAGGGGGTCCTAGAAGGAGGTAGAATAGTATTGATGTTGATAGAAGTGCTTTTACAGGTGAAAAAAATTTTGGTATGTTAACTAGGTAGCCATTGTGCTGCCTAATGTTTTACAACATGTGGAATGTCAATAGATGGCTTTTCTATGTCTGTCATACCATATATGAACATTTGAAAAGGTTAGATTGAGAATCTAAGCCATATCTGATAAAGTTCTAGGATAATCTATGTGACACCCCCTACTGGATTCCCTAAGAAACCCAATAAGTGATCTACTTCTAGCTAGGTCACCCGCCCTTAGATTTCTCCCCTGGTCATTCATTTAACTTTTACTTATCTAGTACCATTCAATTCTATCTGACTCCAAATTCCTTTTTGTCTATTCCTATAGTTCATTTTGGTTCATTCCAATAGGTTCATGTCACTACAGGGTGGTTTTAACATAGTCAGATATTTCAAAAAAAAATAGTAGTATAATGGCTGCCGGAGTCACTATCCCAAAATTTTTACAACCTATAAAACACTTCTAGAACAAATTCTCACATGTACTAGACCCTTCTGGTCCCCCAAATATCAACCTATCATCATCAACTATCAACTAGCAAACACAGGCCTTAGGCCATAATCAAGAAAAACACATAAAGCCTCAAGCTCACAAAACATCAACATATGCCATACATACACAAAAGAGAGGAACAACTGATTAATTACAACATAGCCTATATATATACAATTACATCCTGTGTCCCTTATATGCATTACCCCCATTTCCCATCCAAGTACATAGAGTGAAAAAGCTATACAACTGTACATTATCAACCTTCCTAAAAATGACCTTTGAACTCCTCTGCACACTTTAAAAGGCTACATCCTTGTTCTTGTTACTTGCGCTCCGAAACAGGTATGCTTAGTATATAATACTTAGTGGTGAATTTAAGCATTTGGAACATGTCTAGGAGTTTATCCATGCATAATACTCCTATTCTCATCTTATTCTAATATCCAAGTTCAACTTAGAATACTATTATGCAAAATTACCATTTTACCCCTAAGGTGGGTGTTTCTGTCTGTAAATTACCTAGTTAGCCACTATAACTCATGTAAATTATGTTTTAGGATCATTATTAATCATTACATGCATTATCTTTACAAATTAAACCCTTAAGCTTTACCAGTAGAAAATTACCAAAATACCCCTACATTATATTCCAAATGCACATGTAAATTATATTAATCTTGTTTAATTATTTCAACTAGCACATCTTATGAGACAACCTTGACAGACATTGGATTTAGAGGGAAAAATAAACTAGTGCAGAAGTCCATATTCTGGACATGCACCGCTGCATCTGCTCGATTAAATTCTAGCACCCAACTTGTAAATAACAAAGAGTTGTCAGCCTAGCAAACTAGTCTATCAACAGACAAGTGCACTGGCCCTCCTAGACCTATAACACTATACTGCCCCTATCTAAAAAATAGACAGTGTAGCAGTTGCTAAGGATCCCTAAGTTAACCGGCCAACCCATCCAATGGGTTTCTGTCTAATGGGCCATTTAACCTCAATATTTGTCAATTTCTATATTGATTAACTTTTTATAATATTATTAACTCAAAAATAAATAGTTATAATTTTTATATCCCAATTGGAATTTAGCCCGATCTGGTATGGCCACCAATAGGCTGTATTGGGTGAATCATCAGAAGATATTTTCAAGGGTAAAATTGTCAATAATTATGATATATTATGCTAGATTTTTCTCTCATAAGTATTCCACAATTTTATGCTATTACTGTCTAGTGGATTTATTGGTTTAGGTAATGGTCATTTTAGAACAGTTACAAGTCATTATAGCAAGTTGTCACTAAGCTTTTCATGTCTATTTCACCTTATTTTTTAGTATAGTTTTCACTAGTTATTTTATGCATAGATAGGCCTAAAGCTAATCAAAACTTAGGCCATATAAAAGGCCAAAATATAGGCACACATGCCATTACAAAAGATCACACCATACTAGCCATTTTAGGCACACACTTTAGCTATATTGTGCATTTACAAACTATAGCCCTTAAAGGCAATTATAGGCCACTTTTCATACATCATATCTAGCCAAGATTAAGATCATTTTGCATGCCATTTCTTGCCTATATTACATGTCATTTTAGGGTGTACATCTTACTTGATTTCATGCCAAAGCAATTAAGCTAGTCATGTTCTCATGGTAAGCATTAGTACACATAACATTGTACACATATTATCCCCTTTTTTTGTGTCATTTCCATTATGCTATCTCTTGGGTACAACTAGTCAATAGCCCTAATCATGCATTCTCATGGTGTTCATCACACAATCATCCATTTATCTATAGCCTAATCACACTTACACATATACTTTTAAATTCTCATGCCATTTAAGGTAGCAAAAACCTATTATATGCCTCGGCCATCACTAGCCTTCCATGTATTATTCAAACTCATTACATGCCATATCAATTATTCATGCATCATAAGTTTAAGGCATATGCATTTCTAGCTTTAAACACTACCTAAAACCACACTAAGCAAGCAATACATGTTCACATCCATAAGACAAGCTCTCGGCTACACATATACTTTATGCTAATCATACATTTTTCTATCTCTTTACCAACAATGCCATTACATTTCAACACCACAATGATCAATTTATGCCTCAAGTACCCAAACACACATCAAACACCTTGAACATCTCTCGGCCAATTTATAGTTTGACACAAATATTGGTTCATTTCATCAAACAACCATACCATTCACATTTTTTCATGCGATAAGCTATAATCATTCAAGGAAAACACCTATCCAAGGTAATTTGTGAACTTAAACCATTCTTGAACCAAAAGAATAGTTATTAAAATTGAAGATCATGAAGTGAATGGTTGAATTCACTTACCTCACACTTGAAGAAAGGAGAAGTCCACACTTTAAGCCTTTAAAACCACACTTCCAGCCTACCACGGTCTACTTCTTCTCCTCTCTTCAAGCTCATTTTTTCTTTAATTCACCTCAAAAGCCATCAAAATCCATCCCCACATATGTTAGGCATCTTACACACCCAATTCCAGTAAGAAAATTCAAGAGAAAACACAAGAGAGCTCACCTTAGCTGCTTGTTAGATAGCTTCTATCCAAGAAACTTTGAGGATTTTTAACTTATTATTAGAGACTCCTTTTTTTTTTGTGCTTCTTCTTCCCTTAGCTCCTTAACATATCAAATTGATTTTTGGTGAGTAGAAACTCCAGAATTGGTATAGAGAAAATGGTAAAAATGGGAGAGGTTGCTGAAGATGGCATCAGTTCTAACAAGGGAGAGGAGAAGAAATCCTCCCTTTTATTTAGTGGAATTTTCCACTTATCACTCACCTTTGCCACTTGGCATGGCCTTAGGCCAAATGGCCAAGTGTGCATGGGTGCCACAGCCACACGAGCCATCTCGAAACATCTCAATTTTTTGACAAAATTTGAAAATTCACCAAAATTCACATGAATATCAAAAAATTACACCATTTGTTTTAAAATTCATATTTTAATCTCCTCTATATGCTCGTGAATTTTTATAGCCAAATTTCATTAAAGTATCTCAATTTACATGCCAACCTAAAAAATTATGATAATTTGCAAATGACCTCAGAATCCAAAAATTCTTTCACCAATGGACTCAGGGGAATTTTTAAGCTTCAGGGTCCAATATTCAGGGTCCATCTAGGCATATCTCGAGTCTTTCCTAATCCTTAAAATTTTTATTACCCAAAAAGGTAGTTTACAGTCCAAAATGAATTATTGGTTTTGCTAAATTTTTAAAATTTTCCTTCTTCATCAAATTAAAGCCCTTTAAAGTTTCATGACTAGTGTCATTACCTCGATTTACATGCAAGTGACCCAACACCCTAGGCACACTTCCCCATTGAGCTCTCATATGCTCTTCTAGCTCCTAGGTATCTTCTTCTATATTATGTTATCTCTATAGCACCTTAACTAGTGGTATGGGCTTATTTTGCTATTACTTTATTTCACGAGCCACAATCTATATCGATTTCTCTTTATAACTCAGATCCGGCTGTACCTCAATATTTGAGATTGAAATCACATATGATGGATCAGATCTATACCTCATGAGCATAAAAACATGAAAAACATGATGTATTTGTTGCAGCTTTGGTGGTAATGCTAGCCTGTATGCTAGAGCTTCGACCCTTTTTGTGGTTTAATAAACTTGGGACTCAATTTCCCCTTTTTCCTGAACCTCAGCACCTTTATCCATGGAGAAACCTTTAGGAATACCTTTTCACCAACTGCATACTCAATATCTCTCTGCTTCAGGTCTGTATATGATTTTTATCTATCCACAGCTACTTTCAACCTTACTCTGATTATTTTCACCTTTTCCTTAGTAGCTTTGATTAAATTCACACTAGAAATTTTATTTTCTCTAACTTCACTCTAGCACAAGGGATAGTGCTTCATATGGGGCCATCCCCAAACTAGACTGGTAACTATTATTATAAGCAAACTATGCTAAAGACAAGTACTAATCCCAGTTACCCTTAAGTTCAATAGCATATCCCCGTAACATATCTTTAAATATCAGTATCACCCTCTTTGACTGCTCATCAGTCTGAGGATGAAAAGTTGTGCTATAGGCCAATATGGTTCTTAAAGCTTCCTGCAACTTCTTCCAAAACCTAGAAGTGAAGAGAGGATCCCTGTCAAAAATGATAGGCATTGGCACACCAAATAACCTAACTATCTCTTCCATATATAGTCTAGCTAACCTCTCTAAGGAATAATCCATCCTAATTGTGATGAAATAACTTATCTTTATCAGTCTATCAACAATCACCCATACAACATCACTTTTACATTTGGTCAAAAGTAAACCCATCACAAAATCCATGGTCACCTTTTCCATTTTCCACTCTGGTATTGTTGTAAGATGCAACAATCCTAAAGGAGCCTGATGTTTAGCTTTCACTTGTTGGAATGTCAAACACTTTACAACACATTCTGCCACATTCATTTTCATACCAAACCACCAATAATAGGACTTCGGATCCAAAAACATTTTTGTGCTCCCAAAATGCATAGCATAAGGAACCTCATATGCCTCTTTGAGTATCTGTAACCTTAGGTCATCTGTACTAGGTACACATAACCTATTCTGATAATACAAACATCTGTCCTCTATTAACTCAAAGCATGTTGCCTTCCCCTCTTTAGCCTTGCTTGCCATCTGAACCAACTATCCATTTTTCATTTGATTTTCCTTAATTTGCTATCTAAAATCTAACTTCCCTTGCAACTCAGCCAACACATCATCTTCTGCACTATACTACAACTTGACATTCATAGCTTTCAAAGCCATCATAAACTTTTTGCTCAAAGTATCTGCCACTACATTTGCTTTCCCTGGGTGGTAATCAATTAGCCAGTTATAATTTTTATTAGCTCTAACCATCTTCTCTGTCTGAAGTTCAGTTCCTTCTGAGTAAGGAGGTATTTCAGACTCTTATGATCTATATATGTGTAACATTTCTTTTTGTACAAATAGTGCCTCCATATTTTCAAAGCAAACACAATAGCAGCTAGCTCCAAGTCATATGTAGGATAATTCCTTTCATGTGGCTTTAATTATCTTAAAGCATAAGCTACTACCTTCCTATCTTGCATTAACATATATCCCAAGCCATTCAATGAAGCATCATTATACACTGTAAACTCCTTACCTTGTTCAGGTTGGATCATGATATGTGCTTTTATCAACATCTTCTTCAGTTACTCAAAACTAGCTTGACACTTATCATCCCACTCAAATCTCACATTATTTCTAATTAGTCTAGTCAAAGGAGTGGTAATGATAGAGAATTCTTTTACAAATCTTCGATAATACCCAGCTAAACCTAGAAAACTTCTCACCTCAATTACATTCTTAGGTGGTTCCCATTCCAACACTGCCTTTACTTTACTGGAATCAACTCTGATTCCCTCAGCTAAAGCTATGTGGCCAAGAAAGGTAACTTTACTCAGCCTAAACTCACACTTATTGAGCTTAGAATACAATTGTCTCCCTCTTAAGGTCTGTAACACAACCCTAAGATACTGTTCATGCTCTTTTTGGTTTCTAGAATACACTAGGATATCATCTATGAAAACCACCATAAACTGATCTAGATAAGGCTTAAAAACTCTATTCATGAGATCCATGAAAGCTATTGGTGCATTGGTGAGCCCAAATGGCATCACCAAGAACTTATAGTGCCTGTATCAAGTTCTAATAGGCAGTTATAGGAATGTCAGCTTCCTTAATTCTCAGTTGATGGTATCTAGATCTCATATCAATTTTATAAAAGACACCCACACCTCTCAACTGATCAAAAAGATCATTTATCCTAGGCAATGGATACTTATTCTTCATAGTCATTCTATTTAGTTGCCTATAATCAATACATAATCTGAGTGACCCATCTTTCTTCTTTACAAATAGCATAGGTGCTCCTTAAAGAGATACACTAGGTCTAATAAAACCCTTGTCTAATAGGTCTTGCAGTTGTACCTTTAATTCTTTTTAACTCAGTAGGTGCCATTCTATAAGGAGCAATAGATATTAGAGTAGTACCAGGATATACCTGAATTTCAAAATCCAGTTCCCTTTGAGGTGGTAAGTGTAGTAGCTCATTAGGGAATATATCAAAAAACTAAGAAACAATTAGAATATGTGCCAAATTAGAGTTGGAAACATTCAGGTTAATAGCATAGGCCAAATACGCCTCACAACCTTTTTGGAGAAGTTTTTATGCTTTAATAGGCAGAGAAAAGATTGTTCAAAAGATTTCTCTCACCATCCACTATTATTATCTATCCCTCTATAGTTTGGAAGGTCAATTTCTATCTAAAAGAGGTCTCTCTTTTCATGTACCATTTTTTCCATGTCATATGCAACTTACACTAGTACTGCAAAATCTCTCTCTCTGGGATTGCTATCTGCATCCTCAACTCTACATTCAATCTTGCTAGGAATCTCTTACATTTCTCTTCATCATTAGGAATGAACTCCTCAGCATGCTTCAGGAGTCTGGTAAAGTCCTTTTTATATTCTGACATTGTTCTCTTTCCCAGCTTTAGATCTAGGAATTCTTGTCTCTTTTCATACTTAAAGGAGTCAAGTACTTATCTCTTTCTGAACTTTGTAAGAAAAAATTCCCAAGTTAGCTCTATAGGTGCTCCCCTTCTTTTAATAGTATTTCACTAGTTATAGGCTTCTTCCTATAGAAGATAAGTGGCACAATGTAAATTCTCTACTTTGTACAATTCAGCTACTCCAAAACTCTAAATGTCTTATCTAGCTAGTATTCAACCTTGGCAACATCATCCTTCCTCCTTACCAGAAAGTCAATAGCTCCCATCTTCCTCAGCCTTTCTAGAGGAGTGTTATGTGGAGGAGCTGGCGGTAGAGGTGATACTGGAGCTAGACGAGGTGAAGGTGGAGCAGTAGAGGTATGTTTGAGCAAATTTACTATCTACTACAACAAAGCAGGTGATGCTTCTACCTACTGTTGACCATGTACTTATGGTTGTGGTTGTTGTACAACATCAATAGGTTTAGGAATAGATGCATTACTTGCCCCCTATATTGTAGTTGGTACAAAACTAGCCACTTCTTTGACCCCTCCTTCAGGTGCCTGATCAACCATATAATTACTATAAAAAGAGTAACTCATTAGCCTCAAACAACATAATAGTTTAGAGAAATTTGAAACTTAGACATTTGCACTCATGTACCTAGCCTAGGAACATTAACTTATGCTTTGATACCACAAAATGTGACACCCCCTATTGGATTCCTAAAGAAACCCAACAAGCATTGTACTTCCCACTAGGTCACCTATCTTGACTTCTTCCACGGTAATTCATTTAACTTTTACTTATACTGTATTAATCCACTCTATCTAACTCTAAACTTAACCCTATCTATTCTTATTACCAATTTAGGTTCATGTTATCATGTTTATATTATCATAGAAGGATTTTAATACAGTCGAATATCTCTAAAAATTTTTAACAGCATAAAAGCTACCCGAGTCACTATCCCAAAATTTTTTTTCAACCTATAAACATTTCTATAATAGTTATTACATCTCTTGGACCCTTTTGGTCCCTTAAATATCAACCTATCATCATCATCTAACACACAGCAAACACAGGCCTCAGGTCACAATCAAGAAATCACATAGAGCCTTAAGTTCATAAACCAAAAATATAAGGCATTCATACATACAAGGATTA
>CANXYI011999574.1:0-11850 GCA_948208565.1 Hura crepitans
GAGGGATAGACATAATTAGGGAGATACATCCAACGGCCTTGAATAGACATCATTTTGTTGTGGTAGCTATTGATTATTTCTTGAAATAGGTTGAAGTAGAATCTTTAAAGAGGTTAAGGGCAAGAGAGATAGCTAGATTCATAGAGAAGAGTTCAATCTGCAAATATGGGGTTCCCTATCATATAATTTCAGATAATGGTGTCCAATTTCAAGTGGAAATAAAGACTCTCTTACAAAAATACAAGATTCAGCACCATAAGTCCTTTCCTTACAGTCCACAAGCCAATGAAGCAGTTGAAGCAGCAAATAAGAACATTAAAAAGATCTTGGCCAAGACAGTTGTGATTTATAGAGACTAGGTTGATAAGCTTCCTTTTACTCTTTAGGGATACAAGACTACGATTCGAACATCAATAGGTGCTACTCCATTCTCTTTAGTGCATAAGATAGATGCAGTGCTTCTAATAGAGGTCAAGCTTCTATCATTAAGAGTGGCAATAGAGGTAGAGATTTCTAAGACTGCCTAGGTCGAGCAAATATTTCAAGAGTTGAATTTGCTAGATAAGAAGTGATTAAGAGCCAATTATTGCAATCAAGTTTATTAAAAAAGGATGTTACACACCTTTAGTAAAAGGGTGAAAGATAACAAACTGAAAGAGGGAGAGCTAGTCCTCAAACAGATAAGGCCGAGGCTACCTGACCCAAGAGGGAAGTTCAAACCAAATTAGAAGGGGCCATTCATCCTTAAGCAAATATTACTAAAGGGTGATGTGATCCTTATAGATTCTAATGGAAATGAATTAAAGGAGCCTATGAATATGCACATGCTAAAAAGGTTCCATGGCTAAATATAAATAAATGAGAAAAAGAAGAGAAATAATAGCCCTGCAAGTTAGAAATCAATAAATGGTGGCCTTGCTAAAAGTGGGAACCCCAATAAAGTGAAAATTAAAAAAAAGGCATCCTATGCAATAATTAGGGGTTGAGAGAAAATGGTCAATGAAGAAAACCTACGAGGGCTGATTAACAATAGGAGTTTAAGATGTAATTAAGATCTCCCTTAATTAAATGAGGAAATGTGTTGTTGTATTAATGTCCTATTGTGATTATCGTAAAATGCTAATATGATGCCACTAGATAAGACCACTTTAATAAGCATGATTGAGCATTTTCTAAACTAAAGTATAATATTAAATAGAATAAAGAAAAACAAAATAAAAATAGAGAAGTTTCTTTTTGTTTCTTTTTCTAAATCCTCTACCTTTTGCTGCTGCTCTCACCACCCATCTTCAGCCAGCTGGTCCAATTGTCTCGAGAAAGGCTTGTCACCCATTCTTTATATACATCTAAAGTCTAAAAGTTGCAAATGACCTTAGGCATAATGTTCGTCTTAAGAGGTAATTGCCTCCATAGGTCAAGATAACCAAAAGTGAATGTGATAGATATATCTCCTCCTCTAAAAGACAATGGGTAGGTTACAATCCTTTAGGTCTCACCGAACTACCTCACACAACATTTAGAGATGCAAAAGGTAACCTTTGAAAGCTAGCTAGAGGAATGCAACCTGATGCACCGCTACGCTGCATGTACTGTAAGCAAATCCCGGGGTTTTTGAAACTTATAGCATCATCTATTAGAGCACTCAGCCATGAAACCTATCGCTCAACATCTATGAAATGACACATAATGGCTCAAGACATTAAATACTTTAAGCCATAAGATCCAAGGACACGAGGTAGAGGATCATCAAATAGGCAAAACTTCTCTTGTAGCTAGACCTAAAAAAATGCTGTTAGGAATGAAAACCTGTAAAGGCATCTTAAGCAAAAGTTAAGCAAAGGGTAGGGTGAAAACCCATAAAGAGCAATCTATCCTTAAAAAGTCTACTAGGAATGAAAACATATAAGGGCTTCCTAGGCAAAAGATAGACTAGAGAATAGGGCAAAAACCCCTTTTTGGGGCAGTCTATTCCAAAAAAACATGAAGTAGAAGCGGGCTCCCATGAAAAAATGCAGCTTTTCTAGACTTTACAACATCTAGACCAAGAATTATTTCAACTAAGATCAAAGGAAAAGGAGTCAACCATTTCTTCAAATCATTGACCACACTAAATAACTTATAGTCTCCGAAGTGCACTTCAACTAAAATTGTTAGATATTTAGAGAAGAATATGAATAAATATACACCTAGGTGAAGGGATGGAATGTCTATATAGCTTTCAGCATAGTTTTGCAATGCACTCAAAGAGATTAACTCTCTTCATGGGACGTATCTAGCAACCAAGGACAATAATATGCCCAGTCCATTAATGGTTTCATATGGGTAGCAGGGAATGCAGGTTAGACAGTAAGGTAGTGTGTCAAAAGAATGAAACACACCCAAAATTGCAAGAAATTCCTCAGACGGGGGGCACAACTCTTAATAAGAAAATTGAAAGACATGGAATTCCTGGTCCCAAAATCGGGTCACTGCCTTTAGAAAAGTCTTATCAAAAGACACCTTGTAGAGAAATTTTAGCCCATTATAGGGAGCTAAGGTGGAAGTTGCCTATGTAAAAGGGAGATCAAGAAATTTTTGAAGCTTTTTGAGGAATTCTTCACTCATTATTGCAAAAATGAGGAAAAAACTCAAGTGGCATGAGGATCTGTGCATGCATTAGGGCATTTATAGCATTAAAAGATGAAAAAAAGGGCATTTTGGACAAAAATAGGTGTTTTTGGCTAGAAAACGGGCATTTTTTGAGTGAAAATAGGCGTTTTCTGGTTCAAATTGGCTGTTTTGAGCTAAAAATAGGCATTTTAGGCTTAGCCCAAAACAACCATTTTTGGGCCTCGAAATGGCCGTTTTCAACCAAAAAATGCCCATTTTTATTGCTCAAAATAGCCATTTTCATGCAACAAAAATATCCATTTTCATCTTACAATAAAAAGGTTCAGTTTTTTTTTACCATTTTCATACATTTTGACAATTTGTCACTAAAGCACTATATAAATATACACATGTAACCATACCACCATAACAACAAAGCTGTCCACACTGCTAGCCCATACCAAAGCATGTGGCAGTATCGAGTTAGATTATTGAAAAAGAGGTGGAGTGATATAAATGCTTAGCCACCATCACCTAGATTAGGAGCTACTACATATGCACCCAGATACTATGAGATCTAGGTATATTAAAGTGAGTGGATCAGCTACTCACCTGGATGGGATGGCAAGAGTTCGACCTGCAGTAGTGTAACCCTACTCGGTCATCACATTAGAGTTCCTTAGTACTTTCTAGTTCCAATGAGCCTAACCAAATAATGCATTCGCCATCCACTTCACTGTGCTATGGAGTAGGTTCAATGTCTCTTTCTTGCAATTCACTGAGCTACTACATCTACCCACGGATGGGAAAACAGAGATCCCCGAAAGCCTAGATAAGCACTAGGTGGCTTAGCACCATTTACAATGCTAGCTGGATAAAGGTGTCTACCATCTGAAATTTAGTCCACCGCTACCTGCACCGGGTCTCGACTTTTAGCTACCTCAAATGTGTCGGTAGCTCCGATTAGTTAAACCAAATCAAGCTATATGGCTTTTGGGCCATAGAGCATAATGTTCGGTTCAACCTAACCTAGACTATGCTTAAGCATCTACACCGTGCCAGTCCATCCTCAGGCAAAGGGATTATCATCAGAGGAGTTGTCACTGCCATATTACTTAGGCTAGGCATCCTAGAGTAGCACCTTAGTGAGTCTCTTCGATAGCAACTATAGGTAGACTGAGACTCCTACATCGCCATTAGGGTTATGAAGGCTAATCCTCGAGTACCAGCAGGCTATAAGGTGTTGGCAAATGTTAAGTTGGATCGATAGGTAGGGAAGCAGCTAAGTGGAGATGATTAGTTCTCGTTGGATCTCAAGAAGCTTTTAGGGATAGAGTTGACTCCTGAGAGGTTAGCCTAGAGGTAGCCGATTGATAAGGTGGGTCTATCTTCTTCAGCACCACCTCTACCATCACTCAAGCCTCTTTTCTATGGCCTGAAGACTTGGATGATGGAACAGTTCCAATGCACCCACACTGACCTGAGCTCGAGGATCGAGGACTCTGAGCATTAGATCACCCAGAGGCTGAAGGCGATGGAGGCAAAGCTTTAGATGCTAAGAGACTAGAGACAACCTTCAGCTCCTTAGCCTTTATTTTATCTTATTTTATTTTATTTTATTGTACTTGCCAGTACATATTAGTTTAGGACACAAAATTTTGTACTAAAAAAAGTACTCATTTTATAAAATTGACATATTTTATTCATCACTTTTATTCTTTCGTCAAAACATGGATAAAAAAATAAAATAATAAAATACCTAATAAATAATAATAATAAATAATAAAGAAATAAAGAAATAAGGAGATAGATAAAATAAGAAAAAAGGGAAAAGAAAAAAAGAGAAGAAAAAAAAAGAGAGAAGAACAATAAGGAAAAAGTATAAAATTATAATTTTCAAAATCATGACATGAATTAAAAAAAAATGCACTCTCACATATAGCATGCATCCATGTTGTAAATGACCTCTAATGAACAAACGTGTTTTACTTCATTTTTTCTATATAGGGGCCAACCTAAATTTTCTAAGCAACCTCACAAATGTCTTAACATAATACTATCTACTCGTTGCAAGCAGTGAAGATGGCAACTCATTAACAACAAATCCTTCCAAGTTATCTTCGGGTGCAACATCTCATAGCACTACCTGAGTTTAGGTTTAATGTCTCACAACACTGCCTAAACCAAGTTATCTTCGAGTGTAACATCCGAAAGCACTACTCGAGTTCAGGTACAGTGTCTCGCAGCACTGCTTGAACCAAATTATCTTCAGGTGCAACATCTCATAGCACTATATGAGTTTAGGTGTAATGTCTCATAGCACTACCTGAACCAAGTTATTTTTTAGTGCAATGTCTCACAACACTACCCAACTTTAGGTGCAATGTCTCATAGCATTGCCTAAACTCAGTTATCTTTAAGTGCAACATCTCACAGCACTACCTGAGTTTAGGTGCAATGTCTCACAGCACTGCCTAAACCATGTTATCTTCGGGTGCAACGTCTCACAGCACTGCCCAAGTTTAGGTGTAATGTCCCATAGCACTAGCTGAACCAAATTATCTTCAAATGCAACATCTCATAGCATTGCCCGAGTTCAGGTGCAATGTCTCATAGCACTACTTAAACCAAATCAACTATGGGTGTAATGTCTCTAGCATATCCTAGACCTCGTTAACTCTGATCATGGTGATTCTTATGAAAAGATCGCCCCATAAGGTACATGTCTCTTTCCTTTCCAAACTTTGGGTCACCTCACACACTTTGTAGTTGCCTCCCCAAAGTTAACAGCAACTGTAGACACTGGGTCTCTAGGGCTTCTATGTTCGATTTGCCTAATAATGATGAAAAGGACAAAAATCCTAATAAATGGGGTTTTTTATGTCCGAATCAAAGATTTCAAAATTTTCCTTAAAAAAAATTGTCAAAACAGCCATTTTGGAAGAACAGGTCATTTTCGCAAGGAGAACGGCCGTTCTGGCCCAAAATAGCCATTTTGATTACTAAAAGGTGGTTTTGACCATTTTGGCAAAAACAGCCGTTCTCAGGCCATAATGGCCAAAACAGACATTTTGCTTGCCAAAATAGCCATTTTGAGTAAAAAATGGCCATTTTTAGCAAAAAATAACCGTTTTTAGCCTCGAGAAGCATGTATAAAAACCAAATGGGTTTTTCCTTATCAAGGTTGGTCATTTTAAAGAGAGAAAAAATACACTAAAAAGGCAAAATACACTTTTTCAACACCATTTTTTTGGATTTTTTTAATGATTCAAGCACGATTTTGATGGTCTAATCAAGATCTTTTCTGAAGGTAAATGTACTCGGTATGTCAACTGACCCATTTTTCTACTGTTTTCATTTTTCTTTCTGCTTTATCCATCTACTAGTTAGATGTGATAATTTATTTAGGCAATATTTTTTACATTTGTGGGACTACTCATTTTTATTTTATTTTTGTCTGCCCCTCTATTTTTTGCTTCGCATATAAATATATTATTTTTGTCATTTTTACTACTTTCCTTTTTCTTTTTGCTTTATCCATCTATCAGTTAAATGTGATAATTTAGTTATGTAATATTTTTTATACTTGTGACTGCTCATTTTTATCGTATTTCTGTCTGCCTATCTACTTTTTCTTTGTATCCAAATATATTATTTCTATCATTTTTACTACTTTCATTTTTCTTTTTGCTTTATCTATCTACCAGTTACATGTGATAATTTATTTGTGCAATATTTTTTATATATATTTATATGACTGTCCATTTTTATTTTATTTTTATTTATCTATTTATTTTTGCTTCACATACTAATATATCATTTTTGTTGTTATGATGCGAGTTGTTTGATTATTTGGGATTTGACTATTATTTTTTTCAACCACCTCATTAAATCTCAGTGAAGTAATCTTTTAATTACACATTATTTTCTACTGTCAATTTTATTCTGTGTTATGCATATTTTTTTACTGATTTCCTTTTTATTACCTATTTTTGGTTAAATTGTATTTTAGGTGTCCCAAAATGGAATTTTATTTTTTATTATTTATTCAGTTAGGATGTATTTTAGGTAATTACCATGTATTATATTTTTATTCTCGAATTATTTCCCTGTATATTCCATGAATTCTGTAATAATTAGAAAAATGATTTTTCACACGATTGAAAAAATAACCAAAATATATTTATTTAATTAATTGGTGTTTTACTAATAAAATGGATTTTGATATTTCTTAATAAAAGTTTGAATAACTAAAATTATTTCCTAAAATTGACATGTGAGAACTAAAGTTCTCAAATTAAACCCACCACACGGTTTTATCTATGACATTTTCAATCACAATCCTGAATATTCTATAAATAGCACATTAGGTAGGAAAAATGATTTTTACACGTTAGAAATGAATAATAATAAAAAATCATATTTTTACCTATTCAATTGGTGCTTTGCTAATAAAATAAATTCTAATTTTTTTCTTAATAAAAGCTATAACAATAACATCTATTTTCTAAAATTGACATGCGAGAACCAAAGTTCTCAAACCACTCTTCCAAATAAAAGTCACCATAATAAAATCCATTTTCCAAAATTAGCATACAAGAACCAAAGTTCTCAAACCAATCACCCAATTTTAATAAAAGTCACTATAATAAAATTCATTTTCCAAATTTGGCATACAAGAACCAAAGTTCTCAAGACAATCAACTACTCGATTTCATGTATGATATTTTGATTCCATGTAGCTATTTATTTTCCTGTAAATAAATTTTCTAAATTCCTATATATGAATATGTGATTTACTTTAATTAGAAAATGTCACTTGAGAAAAAGAATAATATTATAAATTCAAACCAAATTTTCATATTAATTTGAGTTATAAATAAGAGTAGGGTTTTGAACTGCTCTAGTTTTAGCCCTACAAGGTATTTCTTGACTTTTGTTGGGTGGCAACTCCTACCTTGTGGTGCCCAACTCGCTCCTCCTAGGCTAATCAAATAAGAGTGGCCTTAGATTCCACTAGCTTCCTTCTTATCTTTTGAGACTCGAGGAGTAAGGCTTAGGTTGAGTCTTTGGCTGTTTCGATTTGATCGACCCAAGGAAAACCATATGGGACGCGAATAATAGTGATCCTCACTAAGAACACCTTTAAGGTATTCATACAAAAAGTGAAAGATAGCTGAATATTAAGGTTCTAGTAAGATATTTAGAAGGGAAAAAAAGAAGAAAAAGAGAATCTGAAAGTTCATTGAGAGAGCATGTGAATTTTCTATCTATTTTATGGGTTTTAGTATTGGCTAATTTTATGTAAGCCATTTATACCAAAATAACTTTAAATAAGATTTTAAACCTTAGAGGCTAACCTAAATCTTATTTAAGAAAGCCTAAAAATTTGGCCCTTTTACTTATTGTGCATGGCCTAATAAAAGGGTCTATGTGTATAGAACTTTTAGGCCCTTTTTGGGCTTCCTTATAAAGCTATTTTGGGTTTCAATTTAAATCAGCCACATGCCTAATTTATGGTCCTTTTAATCCTTAAAATTTCTATTTAAAATTATATTAAAATACACCCTTAATTGGGCCTCTAAGGCCCAAGTCCTTTTTAACACTTAAAAAGGTCAAATTGGGTCAATTGGGCTCTAAACCCAATTTCTCTTTTTCTTCCTTATTTCTTCTCATTTCAATGATATCTCATATCATTGAAATATCAAGCACTTTGATAATCATTTCATTTCATTAAGTGTGTAACCCTATGGGTTTCTAAAACATGTTGGTAATGCATAGAGAATTAGATTGCTAATCTAACTAGGACTCTTATGGTTCCATCTCATTAAGCCCATAATTAATTACCAACTAATAATTCACTTATGTATAAGTCTTGAGACATTTCTAACCATACATCAAGACTCCTAAGTATTGGAAAGTCAACTAGTTTGACTTAACCCTTCCATAGATAGTTGATGTACAATTACTCTTCTCACTATACTGTATCTCATTTAAGTTTGAGCATGGAATTATGTCAAGTAAATCCTTAATTAAGTATGCCTAATCAAGCCTTAAACATGTCAATTTTAATATTTACATCTTTATTCCCAAAATTGCCTTGTGAATCTCATTCACACTTGTATTTTATTCTGATCAAATATTCCCACAATAAAGATATATTAAACATGTGAGATAAACTCCTTATTATAATCTAAGGTTGAGAATCCTTCATTAATCACCTAAATACCTTTAGGTATCTCAAACTATACCTAACCTCTTAGCTATGTATACATCATGGCAAAGTAGAAGCACTAGAGTTAAAGTATACCCTTTGATACTCAAGATAACCTTTATGATCTTAAGTCATAAGATACTTTGTAACGCTTGAGATTTCTCCATATTCATATTTAGTGCACAAGATTAGAAGCACATCAAACAAATTAAATAGAAAAAATAATTATAAAATAATGAGGGGAAATATTTATGAATTTGGGATAAAGTTTATGAGTAATTAAGAATTTCATAGACAAAGATTTTATAATGAATTAAGTATTTTATATTTTATCCTTTAATGTAATATTTTCGTCGATTTTGCTTAGGCATATTATTTCCTCATATTCTAAAATCTTAAAAAGAATTATGGAACAAAAATTGGAATGTTCAGGGGTTTAAGATAAGATACATTTATTCAAGAATAAAATAATATGAATATTCAAGGGTAAATTTATAATAATTAAAAAGAATGTATTCAAAATGGAAATTTGAAGAGATATTTTCCATAATATGAGGGTAGCCACATAATTTTATATTAAAAATAAAAACAAAAGAAACAAAAATAAAAAAATAAGGAAGAAAGATTGGGAAAGAAAGGGAAAGGCAATAAATTAAAGACGAGGGACTACTACGATGGAAGAGGCATAATGATGGCACTTATTATAGTGGTCCCACACCAATGATAGAGGCAATGAAGTCTGTCAATAATGCTATAATAGTTAAAAAAAAAAAGAAAGGTGAAGAGAAAGAGCAATAGAGGCTGCTAGTGGTGAGAACAAAGAGCTGCTAGTGGTGGCGAAGCACTATTAGTGGTAACAATAGAGAGTTGGCAGTAGTGGCTTACTACTACCACTAGGGGAAAAAGAAAAGAAAGAAAAATTAGAAGAAGTTAAAATCAAAAATGGAGAAGAAAAGGAGCATAGTGGCAACTGAAAGGGGAATAGCTGTAGTCGATGGTGGCGATATTGATTTTAGGGGCACGGTGGTGGAGTTTTTTGGCATGGAAAAAAATTGATAAAAAAAAAAGGAGATAAGAAGGAGAGGACCATCAATTTAAAGCAATGGTTACATATGGGATAAGTTTCAGTAGACCTAATGATGCTACTATGGAAAGACACTAATGATACAGTCAACAGGTAAATGTTTGATTTGTTTTCTTCTTTTTGTTTGTAGTCTAGTGTTGGAATTTGTTACTAGATCAAGGAAATTTAAGGTATTATGAACTGATGGAGATTTATAGTAGTGCTATAATAGAAACCACAATAGTTGTTGTTGTTAGTTACCATTGGATAGGGAAAAACAATAGTGTTTATAAGGTGGTGAACTGTAGCCTTTTTTATAGAATTGTTGGCAGTGGTAAACAAGGATTTTTAGTGTTGTATTAGTTGGTTTTAGTACAAAATAAAGGATATCAAGTTGAAAGTGATTGGGATAGTTAAAGAAGCTTTGATGAATTTACAAAGGTAAGTATCCAAGTTTAAAATATCATAATTTAATACCTTATGTGCTTGTAATATTCAAAGCATGAAATGTGTATGTGTATGTGTATGTATTATTTTAGGCATGATAGGTATATATGTGTATGTGGTTTTGTTTTAACTATATATATAATCATAGTGGATATTCACGTTTAAATAAGAGACTTATTACTCATAACTTTTATTTTATAAGTATATACATGACCTTGGTACTACTTATCTAGCTATATGGACATAAAGTGAATTAATGTAATTAAGCCTAATATGTATACATGCATGTTTGACTTATGGGTTACTGTAGTTGAAAATGATATGTGCACAAGTGTATATAAAGGTTAAAGTGAATTAGGTAAAGTGCTATGTATAATCTTGTGTGAATGGGTGTAATGCCTTATGGATTAAAGGTAGCTAAGTGCTTAAACATGTGCCTATTGATCAATTAATAATCTATTAGGTGCCATAAGATAAGCGCATGATAAGTACTTATACATATATCATAATTTACATGATGTGAGTGATTGTGATTTACAAGTGAAGAATCGTATAAATGAAATAAAGTACATCTATTATGATGGTCATTAGGTCATGTATCTCATGCATGTTATACTACAAGGAAAGAATAAATAATCTAATAGGTACAGTCATTATTGCATGAGTAAATTATAACTGAGTGTGCTTAGATTATGAGATGCCACCTAAGTATAATAATATCTTATAGGTTAAAGTATGTACCTTTAATAATCTATGCGCATGTGAATTATCATATTTTGAATAATTGTGATTAATACATATTATTTATGTTGGTTTTTTAATGTATAGGAGTGCATGAATTGTGTTTGGCATGAGCTATAGGCTATATGTACTATAAATATGTAAAATGAGAAACTAAGTGTAATCATAGTTAAATGTGCAAATTGTGTGTATGCCTTAATGATAATGTGTATGTATATATGTATGAGAATCTAAAATTATCATTTCATGATGCTAAATGCTATGGAATAATGTTATGTGACATTATGCTTATGCAATATTGCTTTAGAAATGTTGAATTGAATGTGGCATATACACATTGTGTCATGGCCAAATGGCCTATAGAGCATGAGTGTATGCGTGCAATATGCAAAATGCCTACTTTTGAGAATTTATGTTCATGAATGGCGACATATGATCATTTGATCATAAAATAATGCACGGAATGTGATCAATTAAGTGTTATGTGTGCTAAAATAAATAAGGCTGAAATGCCTATTGTATAGATTTGTATGTGCTTAAAGCATATTATGCTTTTTATTGACATGTTAGATTGTTTGGCCATTACTTGTTCATGCACCCTAATTTAATGTATAATATTATGATGTAGATGAAAAAGGACTAGTTGATCTTAAAACTAGTGAAAGCACATATCTTTAGGCACATGCATTTAAGGATGTTTGTTATGTACATACTTTGCAATTGAGATATAAGTGTTTGTAGAGGTGCAAAGTTATGTAATTACATGTTTATGATAATTTGCTTCTTGATGCCACCA
>CANXYI011999945.1:0-19518 GCA_948208565.1 Hura crepitans
TAATAATTATAGTGCACATCTCATTTAGTTGGTATATTTATGTATTATTCTCTAGTTAGTTGAATTATATAATATGATCAAATACATGATTCTTATGATGTCTATAAATCTATCTAATATGCTTGCATATGTCGAATCATATTTTCATTTCTAAAGCATACGTATGATCCATAACATCATGCATAACTAATTAGCATCTTTTTTCCATGTCATATAAGGATATAGTTTAGAATGATTGTTTTAACTACATACATTCATAGCATTTAATGACATGTATGATCAATTGGGCTTATGGCATATATACTCTATCATGCAAGTTAGGAATTCTAATTCACTCATTGGTTTATAACATCATACAGTTCTTAAATTTATAGCTAATATCTAAGCTACTTACTCAAATATATTTATAAAACTAAGTCCTTATTTGTAACTATACATATACCTTTAGTTTAATTAAAGAATACTTGCTAAAATGAATTTTAATTCATAAGATAGGGAAATGTTAAAATGCCTACCTTAAAAGTTTACCCCTTTCTCTTTTCTACTTCATTTACATTTTTTTCTTGCCTTATCTTGAGGTTGGTCTTTACCTCTTTCCTTTTTTGCCTCTAACCAAGAATAATTCTATTATTAATCACTCATACACACTTACACATATGTAATAACATTATAACTTATCATGTATACCTAATGGTTACATGCTACCTTATAAGAGTTTATCCAAATATAAATAATAAATTTTCTAAACTCATTTTTATCATAAACCATTCTTAGCATTTGCATAACCCCTTTTCTTTTTTTTTTTTAGCAATTCCCTTACTTTAGTTCCAAATTTTTTATTACTTTTGTAGCTAAGAGTTATTGTATTACATCCCCTACTGTAGAAATATTTGTTGCACTTGGATAGTTGTAATCGACTTCTCTCTCGATCCTATAATTCTTTTTTAATTATACAAATATATAACAATCATATGATTCCTTTTTATCCCTAAATTATGCCTATAATCCCTTTCATAATTAGTGGCTTTCATGGCTACTACCATTTATAGAAAGTTAATTGTAGTACCTAATGATATTAATACTATTCATTCCTAACCATAAACCACTTAACTATCTAAGTTCAGCTATAATACTTAATAAGTAAATGATTAATTGCTTTACTATTAGTTGTATGACCTAGAACACATGTATGATATGTATATTTAATCATTATTTCTTAATGGAAAAGGATTTTCTTTATTACATGGTACTTTTATAATATTTATTCATAATTATTCACAATGTTTTAAACTATATTATAAATTCCCTAGTATATAGTCATAGTGTAGAGGAAATCATAAAGTGTTCATGATGTGAGATTCTTATTGCATGCAAATGTGATAATACAAAAACTATCCCTGGTCATAGTATTTAAAAGAAGGGACATTTTTAATACGGATAAACCAGCACACATTATACTTCTTCACTAGGTCATGCAGTAGTTTTTACAAGCTATAAACATGTCAATGCCTATGGATACTTAATCTATGTTAGTGAAAGCTTCTTATTACATCAGTGGTGTAGGTATCCTTAGACTTGAGACTACTAACTATCTTAAGTGTGGAGTTATATACTTTAACTCCAGTGCTCTTACTTTAAACAAGAAGTATAAATAGCTAAGAGATTAGGTATGTCATGAAATGCTTAAAGATAAGGTAGTGGTCAATAAAAGACTCACCACCCCATACTAAAGTGAGGAGTTTATCTCATAGTTCAAATATTTTATCTTTATTTGGGAAACTTTAGCCAAAGTTAAGTGCAAGTGTGAATGAGATTCACAAGGACATTTTGGGAATAAAGATAAAACTATTAAAACCAATATATTTAGGGCTTAGTGTAATGCCCGAAAACCCCATTTTCATAAATAGTACTCCCCAAGGCATGAATAGTAATTTTTAAGCAATTGGGTCACACTAAGGTGATCAAAAGGGAGTAACAGTCATAAAACTTTGATGGGTGAAATAATGAAGAAAACAAAGTTATTTAAAGTAACCACTGAACCAATGAAAATTTTCACATTAATATCTAGTGAATAGTATGCTTAGTTTAAGTCGAGTGGTAAAATGTTTTAGGTGTTCTTTAAAAGACCTAGAAATAGCACGACTTGAAGGTGAAAAATTCTACTTAGTGCAATGGTGCTGAATTAGAATTTTTTTTACATTGACAAGTATTTTATTTGAATTTATTAAAAATGCAATTAATTAATTAACTGAGTTCCCATTGGTTTTTGGGCCCAAGATTAATCGTAGTTGTCAGATCATCATGTGGCACACTTGTGGCCATCTATGGTCCTAATATAAAAGGGTGAGTGTGTGCTTGTGTAACACTTGATCAAAATCACTCACCTTCTCCCCCTTTTCTCCTTTGGCCGATGCCATGCTCACTCTCTCTCTCCTCTTTTTCCTTCTTCATTATTCCACCAAATATCCATGAAAACCTTCACTTGATACATGAAAAATGATCTTTCCTACATCTAGAGCTTTACTTTAATGCCATTTTTGCAAGAAATGAGCCTTTTGGTGGAAAAAAAGACTAGTTTGAAAGTTTAGAGTTTTAAACCCTTAAATTGAGGTAAACCCTAAATCAAAACCCTAACATTTTTCTAGGTAATTAGGGTTGCCTAATTTAATAATTCTACTATTATTTACGAGTTTGGAGTAGTGTAGATTTTTCTAATATATTACCTATTATGGAATTTAGAGAAATTAGAGAAAAGCAAGGATAAAGGAAAAGAGAAGCTGTGAAGTGCTATTCAGGATGCCAAATAATCACTCTGTAAGTGTAATTGCTAAAATTTATACATGTTTATGTGTGTTGTGCATTTTCAAGAATGGTAGGCACTACGTAACTTTGGTAGATTTAGAGGTTAGGATAACCTTAAAATGGAATTAGAGGTATATTAGGGTTTGTTGCATGTTAATAAACTAGTTTGAATGGAAATTGGGTTGCAAATAAATTTAATGGTGAAAAACTAAGGTTGGCCAAATGGTATGCATAAAAGGGACATAGTGGGAATTAATGAATTTATGGTTTAATTGGTGTAATTAAGGTGTATTAGACTTGACTGTATTGGTACATTATGTATTGGATATGTACATAGAGGAATGTGAAAGATGATAAGAATGTAGACATGAAACATGTATGTGTTTGTGTGATGGAATGTGTAATGCATAATGTATGCCAGCATATTGTGTTTTGTCATGTGTGTTGCTAGAATGATAATGTGATTAATGTAATTTGTAGTGGGAAATAGAATGTGGAAAATAGTCACTTGTATGAGATATAGGATGATGTTAATAAGGGTGAAATGGCATTGTGTAAAGGTGGTTACATAATATACCACAAATTAATAAATGGTTGGTTAAAAAGTATGTGTAAAATGGATGAATAAGTTATTGGAATTTGATATGAGGAGATGTACATAAGATACGTAATTTATACATAACTAAAGTGAAATATGGACAACCCATATGTGTTAAATAACTTACTGGATAGGTTGATCGACCAACTAAGGATGTAACAACTACTAGGACACTTCGATGTCATATTTCATATGGGTGTGGCCACCATAAGGTTTATGAGGGCCATCACACATAAATATATTACATATGATATGATTTGACATGACATGGTATTTACATGTGAGTGCAGCCATTGGGAGGTCTAATAAAACCACTACACATATTTTTATGTGGGTGTAGCTATCGGGAGGTCCAACAGAACCACTGTACATGTTCTTATGCAGAAGGTTCAACAAGACCACTGCACAATTGTTATGATATGTCATTCTAGTGCTGCAGCTGTGAGGTCCAGTAGGGCCACTGCAAACTTCCATGTTGGTGCAACAACTATGAGGTCTAATAGGGCTACTGCACACTTCCATGCTAGTGCAGTAGTTGTGAGGTCCAAAATGAGAGCCATTGCATATTGTGATCCCAAAATCCAGTATTTGGATTGGAGTTTACTAGATATGGGCTAGTAAATGGTAAAAAATAGTGTGATGTCATGAGTAATACGTTGATAATTAATTTGAAGTACAAATGTGTTAAAGAAAGTAAATAACGTTACATAAGAATAATAAATAATGATATGGTAACCAAATAAAGACACATGTATGATAAATGAAAGTAAGTAACATAATTTGATTAGTTATGTAACTCATTAGACATGTTAATGTATAGGCTTATTTCATGACATATATCATGTAACATTTCATGTTAAATGTGATTGTGTGTGCGAGTTTGAAACATATTTTAATGACTACACTGCTAAGCTTTATGCTTAGTGCATTGTGTTTTTGATCCAAAAAAAATGAAGTCATACTAGAGAGACTTCCAACTTGCTTAAGTAAGCAAAGCCCTAAAAAAAGAGAGAGAAATAGGTTAATAATGCAAAAAATAGAAGCATAAATTAAAAAGCCATAAAACCATCACACAATGGAAAAAAACCACTGTACGATAATACTTAATCATTCTCGATATGATTCCACATGTAAAACCACCATGTGATGATTTGTACCACCATGTGACTAACTATACCACCACATGACTCTTTTGTACATTTGCGTAGATGTTTCATCTAGAGCATAGTGATAAAAACTGTGACTTTTCATATTCTTTTGCAAAAATTCAAAAATTCAAGGTCCAATCAATTTTAATAAGTTTGGGTTTTCAATTGTGGATTAAATGTCAATGATTCTAACCTAAGTCTAAGGCTTTTAATGAGTTAAAATGCAAAAAAGGAAAAAAAATGAAGAAAAATCCACTTACATTTTCCATAGTCAATGAGGAAATATGCAAGGGCAAATCCAAAGAATGTTTAACTCATTCTTGAAAATATACTCTCTTAGAAGGCTTTGCTTGAGCTAATGGGTCCAAAAACTCTAGACTAGGCCAGTTTGGTGTTTGTGCCATTGTCAAGGAAAAAAAAAGAAGTAAGGAGGAAGAGATAGCAAAGAGGTAAAGAAATGCGTAAATGTAATAGAATTTTGAAATTTCACTTTATATACCCTAAAACTCAATATTAAAAAAAACATACATACAAGCCTAGAATAGCATCAATAACAATACTATACAACCAATTTTTCAAAATTCAATCTTGATTAAGGGAAATTTGGCAAGATGCAAAAATACCAAAGTACCCTATAAGCACAAAATAGAGTACAGACGAAGGTGCCTAACCTAAAGTTCAATGAAGGATGCTTAATTTAATAGAGGTGCCCAACCTAAAGTTCAACAAAGGATGCTTAATCCAAAAAAGGTGCCTAACCTAAAGTTTACCAAAGGATGTTCAATCTTGCAAGGGTGCTCAACCTAAAGATTAGAATGATAATGGTGCCTAACTTGAAGTTTGGAATACCAAGGGCATGTAACCCTAGGTTTTATTATGGTAGACACGAGGCACATAACCCATATTGATGATTGAGGTTAAGTTGTAGTGGACATGAGGCATACAACCCATGTTGATTAGTAAAGTTTAGTTTGCGAAAGATATGAGGCACACAAAGCATGTCGAATTATTGAGAAGATCGTGGCATGATGGCATGCAACCTATCTAAAAAATTGTAGCATAAGGAAGCACAATCCAAATAATAGGAAGTTAGGTAAGTATTTCTTATCTTAATCATGCATTCTTATAAAAGAAACCTTTAATAAAATCTTTATCACATAAGCATATTTTGCAAATTTCATTAAAGGAGTGGCAAACTATAAGCATTGGCTTCTTAGTCCCCGATTCTTATTATGCTCGATAATGATAACTAAAGGAACAACTTCGGCAAGTAAGCATCTTTATGAAGGAAAATGCCAAAAGAGTGGAAATTCTCCCAGTGATAAAGTGGTCATTTTGTCATTAAGAATGAGAAAGGGTTTAGAATAGTTAAAGGACACATGAGAGACATAGAATGACCTTTAGGTGGTCACATGAGAGAGAAAACCAAGAACAAGGATAAATGGGTCCCACTTTAAATCAAATTAAAGCACTAAAAATCCATCTAGCCAAGAGAACCACTACATAATGGCTTCACTATCCATGCAACTACATGAGGTCTTACATGGTAGTTTTGTTCATATCCAGAATTATGTTTTACTTAAACTACTGAGTCTCCAAAAACCTATAATCCAACTAAAATCTTACCATACAGCTTTTGATTGACCTAGACACCATATTTAGAGTTGAAAAAGCATCAAAATATCCTAGATTAACACCTATAAATAGCCTTCACTTCTCTACACAACACAAAGAACAAGTATTCAAGAGATTAGTCATTAGAGTGTTTTCTTAAGACTCCTAAGAGCTTTAACTAGTTCTTGAGAAGTATCAATATTCTAAGTTAATTCAGAATATTGTGAAAGTTTAGAGTCTGTAGAGCAAGGTTATTCTATCTGTGGGAGGAGTTTTCCATAAATTCATTGTTGCTCCATAGCAAAATCATTTATCTACTTAAAATGCCATAATTACTAAGTCCTAAGGCCCAAATCTTGTTTATTGATCATAAAACTCATGTTTTTATCACTCTATAGGTTTAGTTGTATTAAAATCATGCTTTATCATTAAATATATTTAATATCTTGATTATTTATCATAAATTCGTTTTCAATCTTTCCTTACATAATTTTACATAATAATAGTTGTTAAAACATGTTTTCCATGTCATATATCAATAATGGTTCAATTAGATAAGGGTTAGGATGCATGTTGAAGTAGTTACATTGATGAATATTCCATGTCATGTTTTATTATGAATTCGTTGTTTAATTTTATTGCAAGTATATTGTTTATGTGTTTAATATGAATCTTAGATTTTAAGAATGTTGCATTAAATTAGAAAATCATAGTTTTAATGTATAATATAAAGCACACTAATTACTAGATTTAATGATTATTAAGTGTCAAACATGAATCCAATTCTTTGATGATCGATGACTTGGTCCCTCTCTAAGGTTAAGACATTTTTACCAAGTTCGTTAATTCTCGGCCTGTACCAAATGGTGTCTCTTGACATCCTTATCGCAAGCTTGTTTAACTCATAATATGTAATTTAGGCACTTAAAGTTATCAAATTAAAATCATAATTATCTTATAATTATGTTCAATTGGATTATGCCAAACAAGAATAATTTAAAGAAACAAAGAAAATCCCTAATTGGTTTTCTTTTCCTTTCTTGGCTGATTATTTATTCAACAAATTTCCAAATTTTTATAAAAAATCCAATTAATTGTTTTATGTATAGAATTAAAAACATGATTTTTGGGATCTCTAACACATTATTTAGATTCTAAAAAGGTAAAAAAGAAATTCTTAAACATATTTAGAGAATGCCAAAACCGATTATGTTATGGTATTCTCCAAATCAACATAACAAGAAAATTGAACATGGTTTCAATTCAATTTCTTTTAAGACTAGATTAAAAATAATATAAACCATGATTTCAAACAACACTTCAACACTTGAAGAGGTCAAAAATCAAATTTCACATACAGAAAAAAAAAGAACTAAAAAGTAAAAGGATTTACCATAGATTCAATAATTAAAAATCTTTTTGATTTTTTGACACAACTTAGCTCTGATACCATTGTTACATTTCAAAACCTCATGCATAGTGGAAAACCAAAGGTTTGCAATCTCCAAACACGAGGTGGAAGATTAAAAATAGAAAATTAAAATTTTAGTTTAATCGATTTGAAGAAACATTACCATTTTTCTTCTAGATGATTCCTCTTGAACATTTCTTCTTATAAGGTTATAGCAAACCACAGTGATCTAGTCCTAGAATACCTCTAAGGTAATCCAAAAAAGAAAACTAGTTTAAGAACTATCCATGAGTAAAAAAGGGAATTGGCTCCTCAAAGGATAGTAAATGAGGCAGTTAGGGTTGTAGAGACAAAAAAGATAAAGCAAAAAAAAAAAAATCTATGTTAGTTCTCTTTTATGTTGGCCGAACACTTTTAGGCAATTTTTATAATCTCTTTTCATTTAGCCCGTAACATAATGGTTTTTTTTTTTAACTCTTAAAAGGATTATCTAATTAGGGCTAAGTAAACTCACCTTAATAGGCCCTTTTCTAATCTATTTGCATAGGGTTTTTCTGTTCTACTTGCATAGGCCCTTTCTTATGTTTCTACTTTTCAGCTCTTGGGCTTTAAGCCTAATTAGCATTTTCTTTTTCTTTCTTTAACACCAATGAAATCTTGTTCATTAAATATCATGCATTTCCACCTTGAACTTGAATTCTATATGTGTGTAACCTTTTGGGCTTCTTAAACACATTATCAGTAGATAAGTGAATCATAATCTTCGTAGAACTAGGTGTTAAAAGGTGAGTTGTCACACCCCCTGCCTATTTCTATCTGAAATAGGTAAGGTGTGCTACTTCTCACTGAGGTCACCCATCCTAGGATTTCCCGAAGGGCCTTTCATTTAACTTCTACCCAACTTTGACCATGTTTCACCAACACACTCCCTTAGGCCAATATTGATTATTTATCCTCTTTCCATTACTGATTTTAGTCCATTAAAGCTCCTATAAGGCAATATCAGACAATTATGAAAAATCGGGCAGCATAACGGCTGCCCTGGCAACAAACCCTAATTAATCCTGCAAAGAAAAACACTTCTAAACTCATTCTCCAACCTTATACCCCTTCTAGACCCTTTGGTCCTCTAGAATACAGTTAATAGCATCACAATGTACTCATTTCACCAATCACAGGGTTGTAGACCCATCAACACATAAGCATGCATAAATAGATATTCATTAATGCACACAAAACTGTATATACATTCAGTTCATTAGTTTCAGTTGTACACATGTCCTATAACCCACATTATCTATATACATAAGTGCTTCTATCTTCATAACTCAAAAAGGAAAATAAAAAGTACCAAGGACTCAGTTTAGCTACACTGATGACTACGCATCAAAACATCAACACGCTGAGTATGACACTTAGTGGTGGAATAAATCAAACATATTATGTCAACTCAAGCAAGCATACAACATGTGAGGTTCCGCACACACAAAAAAGTAATCCTAACAACTCTAAGTTCATTCATTTATTTAATCCAATTTATTTATCTGTTATTTCAGGTTATTTCATTACATTACAGGCCAATACCAGATAGACTACGCTTTAAGACACCAGATAGTGGGATGCATCCTATGTAGTGGCCCACTTTTAGGGCCTAGGTAGTTGCACCTACCTCACTCGATACTGAGGGACCTATAGTAGATAGCAGGGACCCATTCGGAAACCACTCCTAATGTCTGCACATTATATCAATCAGCACAAAGGGTGGATACTTAGGGACCCATCCATAGACCATTCCTAATATCCACAACAATAACCTATAGTGCAGGGGCTCATCACAGAACCTCGGTGGCTGCACCCGCCACAATCAATCTATGGCAGTGGGCCCTAGGAGGACCGACTACTTAGCAGCTACTTTATCCCCTAGTTGACCAGTCAACCTATCTAGTGGGCATCTAACTGATGGGCCTTTAACCTTTTCAGATAGTAATTATGACTATTTTACCTTTAAGTTACAATTTAATACATAACCCATTCAAGTAATTACAACTTTATCGTTATCACAAATTTTACTATTTATTTGGTCAGTTTCCGCAACTGATACTATTCATTTGGTCATTTTGGTATGTTATGCTTTTCATCACTTGTACTATTCAAGTCTCATTTTCATGGTTTTTTTACATTATTATTCTTACATCAAATCCATAATATAAGGTACATTATTTCACTAAGTTTTTAGTCACATTTTTACATTCAAATAAGTTACATTTCTAAGCCATATAAAGTGCTATGTTTAGGTCTTTTTCCTTATGATTTCCATACTTCATGTACACACCATTTGCACACAAAATGCACCAAATTCCTACATACACATGCCATACACACCATGATATATCATTTAGCCACCATAAGCTCACACACTGACACATGCAATCTTTCCCACTTTAATCTACAAATCTTATTATTTTAGTACCAAATACATAATTATAATATAATTTCTCCTAAATACATGCTTATTCCCTAAAATGTCACATTTCTGTACAAGGTCATATACACAAAACTCAACATACAAACTTGACATAATAGATTTGAGTTATTCCACATACCTAGGTTGTGTGTACACCTTTTTCTCTACCACTTTGACCTTGATTGCCTTGGTTTCTCTCACTTGAACTTCTAAGGCCTAAACATAAACATTCCTAACTTAGAAAAATTCTCAAAAATTATCTATAACTCTAATTGAATTTCTAAAACCATGGTGATTCTTAGAATTGCCTAGGCTACCTATCTTCAAAATAAAAAAAATGGGATTGGATGGGTTTTACTCACTTTTGACATTATTCATCAAAGTATGGAATTTCCCAAAATTGAGCTCCTTTCTCTAATTTTTTGAGGGAATTGGTATCTAAGATGGACATAGGACTTAATTTTATGTATTTTTCATGAAATTTAATGGAAGATAGGAGAGAGAAAAGAGGAAAAATGGTGGCTTCTTTAGGGTAATGGCATCGAATTCTCTAGGGAGGGGAGGTTGAAGATGGTTTGATCACATGTGTAGTATATACACCTATGTGACCTTTTATCCTTGATGGGTTGGATAGGTTGGATTAGGCCAAATGACCACCTAACCATTTATGTGCATTTTTGGCCCATTTTCACTTCAAAAATTCATAAAATATTCTTTGTCTCCAAAAATTCCCATTTTAGTTTTAAAAATCCTCGATTAGTGGGACTAAAGCCCACATAAAATTTCAAGTCAAAATTCCACCGTTGACTTTTTGGCACTATTCATGGCCAGAATAAAATATTCAGAAAAAATATCTGTTGACCTCAGAAAATTATAATTCTTCCTCCATCATACTTAGTAGAATTTTTGAGGTTCAGGGTATGGTATTTTTGAGACCATCTAAGCACATCCCAGAGCTGTCTCAGCCCGACCTCATTTTATCTCCATAAACAGTAGTTCTTGACCTAAAATGATTTATTGGTTCTGTTAAATTTTTTAATTCATTTGTTTTCCCTATTTTTAGGCTCGTCAAAGTTTTATAATCAATATGCCAATCATTGGACTCGAAATGATGACCCGCCCCGCGGGAACATCACTCGGGCACAGAAGATACTGTTCATAAGACTTTGACTATCGAGTGTTACAATTCTTCCCGTCTTAAGAAATTTCATCCTTGAAATTACCCGAAGTAAAGAAGTGAGGATACTGCATCCGCATCTGCTCCTCACTCTCCTATGTTGCCTCCGTCAGGTTGTGGTGCCTCCATAACACCTTCACAAGGGGAATCATCTTATTCCTCAATTGCTTCACTTCTTTAGCAAGGATCTGCATTGGCTCCTCCTCGTACGTCAGATTTGGTTGAACTTGTATCTCCTCAGCAGCTATCACATGTGTTGGGTCTGAACGGTACCGTCTCAACATAGATAAATGAAAGACATCATGTATTTGTTGTAACTCGGGTGGTAAGGCAAGTCTGTATGCCAACGGGCCCACTCTCTCCATGATTTCATAAGGCCCGATGAATTTGGGGCTAAGCTTGCCTTTCTTGCCAAACTGCAGCATCTTCTTCCATGGTAACACCTTTAAGAATACTTGATCTCCCACTCCATATTCAATATCCCTTCGCTTCAAATTTGCATAGGACTTCTGTCTGTCTAAAGCTACTTTTAGCCTCTCCCTAATGATTTAACTCTTTCCTCCGTATCTTGAACCAAATTAGAGCCAACTATCCTACTCTCTCCCACTTCACTCTAACAAAGCAGAGTCCTACATCGGCAACCATATAATGCTTCATATAGTGCCATGCCTAAGCTAGCCTGGTGGCTGTTATTGTACGCAAACTCTACTAGTGCCAGATACTAGTCCCAATTGCCTTTGAAATCAATGGCATAGCTCCTTAGCATGTCTTCTAATACCTGTATCACTCTCTTTGATTGGCTATCTGTCTGAGGGTAGAATGTCGTACTGTAGGTCAATCAAGTACCCAAGGCTTCCTATAACTTCTTCTAAAACTTGGATGTGAATCTTAGGTCTTAATATGATATTATGGCTGCTGGCACTCCATGTAGCCTCACAATCTCATCAATATACATTTTGGCCAATTTCTCCAATGAATAGTCCACCCGCACAGGTATAAAATGGGTTGTCTTTGTTAGCCTGCCCACGATCACCTAAACAGCATCACACTTGTTTCTGCAATTCCATGACAAAATCCATGGTGATCTTCTCCCATTTTCATTCTAGAATTGCAATAGGATTTAGCAATCCAGAAGCATCCTAGTGTTCTGCTTTCACCTGTTGACATGTCAAACAATGAGCCACGTACTCAGCTACCTCACATTTCATCCCTGGCCACCAATAATGAGGCTTTAACCTAAGGTGCATTTTCGTGCTTCCTAAGTGCATCGATTATGGAGCCTTATGAGCTTTTCTCAAAATCTACAATCTCAACTCATCAACATCAAGCACACACAGCCTACTCTGGTAATAGAAGTTTCCATCTTCACTTAACTAGAAGCCTGTAGCCTTCGCCTCTTTGACTTTATCCATAATCTGCACTAAGTGGGCATCTTTCATTTGAGCCTCTTTTACTTGCTGCCTAAAATTATCTTTGACTTACAACTCAACTAACATTGCACCGTCTGGTGTATGCTCCACTCTGGCATGCATCAATCTCAGTGTGGCTATCACCTTTTGACTTAATGCATCTGTAACCACATTCGCCTTGCCTAGATGGTAGTTGATCAAGCAATCATAGTTCTTAATCAACTCCATCCACTGTCGCTGCCTCAAATTTAACTCCTTCTAGGTAGGTAAGTACTTTCAGCTCCTATGGTCTATGTAGATGTAGCATTTCTCTCCATATAAGTAATGTCTCCATACCTTCAATGCAAAAACTATCAATGCAAGTTCCAAATCATGTGTCGAGTAATTCCTTTCATATGGCTTTAGCTGCCTAGAAGCATATGTAATCACTTTTCCTTCTTACATTAACATACACCCAAGTCTATTGTGGGATGCATCACTGTAAATCACAAACTTCTTACCTTATTCTTGTTGAGTCAGGATAGGAGCTTCAGTCAACATCCACTTCAACTTATCAAAGCTAGCCTGGCACTTGTTGTCCCATTCAAACTTCACATGTTTTTTGATCAACCTTGTCAGTGGAACATCAATCATTGAGAATCCTTTTACAAACCTCTGATAATAACCTGCTAATCCTAGCAAGCTTCGAATCTCAGTCATGTTCCTAGGAGGATTCCACTCTAATACTGCATTCACCTTACTTGGGTCCACCTTGATATCTTTCGCTAAGGCAATGTGACCCAAGAATGCCACTTCCTCTAACCAGAACTCACACTTACTGAACTTGGCGTACAACTATTTCTCTCGAAGTGTCTGCAACACAACCTAGAGGTGTTGTTCCTATTCATCCCAGGTTCTGGAATACACCAAGATATCGTCAATGAACACCACAATGAATTGGTCTAAGTACGACTTGAAAACTCTGTTCATTAGGTCCATAAATGCTGCTGGAGCATTAGTGAGCCTAAATGGCATCACTAAGAACTCATAATGTCCATATCTGGTTCTGAAGGCTGTCTTAGGGATATCACTCCCCTTGATCCATAACTGATGGTACCCCGATCTTAAGTCTATCTTAGAAAAGACATTGGCACCTCATAGCTGACCAAAGAGATCATCGATCCTAGGTAACAAGTACTTATTCTTGACTGTTACCCGGTTTAGTTGCCTATAATCGATGCATAACCGAAGTGCTCTATCCTTCTTCTTCACAAATAATAGTGAAGCTCCCCAAAGAGACATACTAGGCCTGATGAAGCCTTTATCTAGTAACTCTTACAACTGCACTTTCATTTCTTTTAGTTTTACTGGTGCTATTCTATAAGGAGTGATTGAGATTGGGTTCACACCTGGATAAGTCTCAATCTCAAAATCCAACTCTTGATGTGGTGACAATCCTAGCAACTCTTCTGGGAATACATTGGGAAACTCTGACATAATAGGTATCTGATCTAAATTTGGGGTCTAGGCACTAGTGTCCACCACTAAGCTAAAAAAGCTTCACATCCCTTTTGGATGAGTCTTCTGGCTGTTATCGCTAAAATTACACTCTGTAGGGAGTCTCTGTTACCCATAACCTTTACCTCTCATCCATTTGGGGTCCGAAGACTCAACCTTTTCTTCTCACAATCAATCACTGCCTTATGCTCTGACAGCCAGTCCATACCAATATAACATCGAACTCATGGAAGGGTAGCTTTATTAAGTCTATCGAGAATGTCTGACCATGTATTATCAGAGGATAGTGTCTATACATAGTGTTCACTATTACACTTTGACCTATTAGGTTGCTCAGTTGAATGTCTAGGTCTATGTGTTCTAGTTCCAGGCCTCTATCCCTAGCTTGTGTGGTGCATACATAGGAGTGTATGGATCCTAGATCTATTAAAGCTAGTACTAAAGCATCAAGTAAAGAGAAAGTACCAGCTATGACATCCAAAGTCTCTGCTTCTTCCTAGGCACGTATAGCGTACTATTGTGCTAGAGCTCTGGCCTCAGATCTGCCCCTCTAACTGGTGGCCAACTGCTTTTGTCTCGATAGTTTCATGAGTCTACCAGCTGTAGCTATAATTGAGGCTTATGTCTGGACTGCCTCTGCTGGCCTCTGAGGGCACTCTTTCTACCAGTGGTCTCGTGATCCATAAGTGAAGCATGCTTTTGTTCTCAATCAACCTAACCCCAATGCTACCTTTGGCAGGCTCACACATAGGTGGCGCACTCTTGGCAGTGGACACGGGTGCCTTAGATGCCTGTTGTGATAGAGGTGGTCAAGGTCTAGAAGAGTACCTTGACCAGTCCTTTGCGAAGGGGCCTACCTCTGTGACTGCTGGCCCTACTACCTCTAGGACTGTTGACTTTACTAAATGTCCCTTAGCTTCTTGCTCCCACCTGGAGCTGAACTGGTCTGGCCCGCTATAAAAGGCCTCTTCCTTTGAAATAAGTCTTTCTTCTCTTGAACCATTTCTTTCATGTTGTAGGCTACTATGACCAATTTTGAAAATTCTATGATCTTTGAAGTAGTAATCTGCATCCGGATCTCCACATTGAAACCCTTCTCAAACCTCTTGCATTTCTCCTCATCATTAGGGAGAAATTCAGCTTAATAGCAACTCAGGCAATCAAAATCCTTCTCATACTTCGAAATCGACCTCCTGCCCTGCTTCAAATCAAAGAATTCCTGCCTCTTCTTATCTATGTAGGAGTCAAGAATGTATCACTTCTTGAACTCTTTCAGGAAGAAATCCTAGGTGAGTTCATCTATAGATCTCCTCCTCTTTAATCTATCCCACTAATGATATGCTTCTTCCTACAGCAAATATGTGGCACACTTGGGTATTCCCCCTCTGGGGACTCTAATTCCTCTAAAATCCTGGTGGTCCTGTCCAGCCAGTACTCAGCCTTGGCTATATCATCCTTTCAAGATCCCAGAAAGTCTATTGCTCCTAACTTCCTGACTCTCTCCAAATAAGTCTTCTGTAGAGGTGGAGGAGCTGGAGGAGTGACCACTACTAGCATTGGAGCTGGTGCTACAGTCTATCTCAGCAAATCAATGATCTACTGCAATAATGCTGATAAAGCTTATTTAGGTACAGGCTAAGGCTAAGGCTGAGGTTGAGGTAGTGACTATCTCTATAGAGCATCACTAAGATCTAGAGTGGCTGCACTTCCTTCAGGTTCATGTATGGTTGTAGGTGTATAGCTAGCCACCTCTTCTCCTCTCTCGGGTAAGGTTCTTTCACGCATTGCATTCAACTATACAAAAAATGATTATCAGCATCAGACAGTGTAGCTTGACTCGACATAACACCCTAGAGTCATGCACTCATGTATAAAATGCCTAAGAACACCTAAACCTACTCTAATACCACTAAATTGTAATGCCCGACAGTCAAGGTCTTATGAACAATATCTTCTTGGCCCGAGTGATGTTCCCCACAGGGCGAGTCATCATTTTAAGTCCAATGACTGGCATATTGGTCATAAAACTTTGACAGGCCTAAAAATAGGAAAAATGAATGAATTAAAAAATTTAGCAGAACTAATAAATCATTTTAGGTCAAGAACTAATGTTTATGGAGATAAAATGAGGTCGGGCCGGGATAGCTCCGGGATGTGCCTAGATGGTCTTGAAAATACCATACTCTGTACCTCAAAAATTCCATTGAGTATGATGGAGGAGGAATTATAATTTTCTGAGGTCAATAGATATTTTTTTTGAATATTTTATTCTGGCTATGAATAGTGCTAAAAAGTCAATGGTATTTGACCTAAAATTTTACGTGGGCCTTAGTCCCACTAATCAAGGATTTTTAAAACTAAAATGGGAATTTTTAGAGACACAAAGAATATTTTATAAATTTTTGAAGTGAAAATGGGCTAAACATGCACATAAATGGTTAGGTGGCCATTTGGCCCAATCCAACCTATCCAACCCATCAAGGAAAAAAGGTTACACATGTGACCAAACCATCTTTAACCTCCCCTCCCTAGAGAATAGATGCCATTACTCTAAAGAAGCCACCATTTTTCATCTTTTCTCTCTCCTATCTTCCACCAAATTTTATGAAAAATACATAAAATTAAGGCCTCCATCCATCTTAGATACCAATTCCCTCAAGAAATTAAAGAAAGGAACTCAATTTTGGAAAATTCCATACTTGGGTGAATAGTGTCAAAAGTGAGTAAAACCCATCCAATCCTTTTTTTATTTTCGAGATAGGTAGCCTAGGCAATTCTAAGAATCACCATGGTTTTAGAATTTCAATTGAAGTTATAGATAATTTTTGAGAATTTTTCTAAGTTAGGAATGTTTATGTTTAGGGCTTAGAAATTCAAGTGAGAGAAACCAAGGCAATCAAGGTCAAAGTGGTGGGGAAAAGGGTGTTCACACACCCTAGGTATGTGGAATAACTCAAATCTATTATGTCAAATTTGTATGTTGAGTTTTGTGTATGTGACTTTGTATGGAAATGTGACATTTTGGGGTATAAGCATGAATTTTAGGAGAAATTGTATTATAATTATGTATTTGGTACTAAAATAATAAGATTTGTAGATTAAAGTGGGAAAGATTGCATGTGTAAGTGTGCAAGCTTATGGTGCCCGAATGATGTATCATGGTGTGTATGGGATGTATATGTAGGAATTTGGTGCATTTTGTGTGCAAATGGTGTGTACATGAGGTATGGAAATCATAAGGAAAAAGACCTAAACATAGCACTTTATATGGCCTAGAAATGTAACTTATTTGAATGTGAAAATGTGACTAAAAACTTGGTTAAATAATATACCTTATATTATGGATTTGATGGAAGAATAATGATGTAAAGAAACGATGAAAATGGGACTTGAATAGAACAAATGATGAAAAGCATAACATACCAAAATTACCAAATGAATAGTGTCAGTTCCAAATGAATAGTAAAATTTGCGATAACAACAAAGTTGTAATTACTTGCATGGGTTATGTATGAAATTGTAACTTAAGGGTAAAATAATCATAATTATTGTCTAAAAGGGTAATAGCCCATCAGTTACACACCAATAGGATGGGTTGACTGATCAACTAGGGGATAGCAGTTGCTAGGTAGTCGGTCCTTCTAGGGCCTATTGCCATGTATTGATTGTAGTGGGTGTAGCTGCCGAGGTTCTATGATGAGCCCTTGCACTATAGGTTATTGTTGTGGATATTAAGAGTGGTTTACAGATGGGTCCCTAAGTATCCACCCTTTTGTGTTGATTGATATGATGTGCATATATTAGGAGTAGTCTATGAATGGGTCCCTACTATTTGTTATAGGTCCCTGAGTATCGAGTAAGGTAGGTGTAGCTACCTAAGCCCTAAAAGTGGGCCACTGCATAAGGCGTATCCCCTTGTCCAGTGTCTTAAAGCATAGTCTCTCTGGTATAGACCTATAACATAATGAAATAACCTGAAATAACAGATAAATAAACTATATTAAATAAATAAATGAACTTAGAGTTATTAGGATTACTTGTTGTGTGTGTGGAACCTCATATGTTGTATGCTTGCTTGAGTTGACATAATATGTTTGATTTATTTCACCACTGAGTGTCATACTCAGCATGCCGGTGTTCCGATGTGCAAGCTGTAGATAGAGCAATGGTCAACAATGTAGCTGCCATAGAGTCTATTGGTACTTTTTGTTTCCTTTTGAATTTTATATATAAAGGTGCCCTCATATAAATAGATAATATGGGTTATGGGCTATATGCATAAATGAACTTGATCAACTGAATGTATGTATAGTTTTGTGTGCTAATGAATATCTGTTATTGCATGCTTGTGTAATGATGGGTTTATGACCCTATGTTCTGTGAAATGGATATAATGTTGTGCTATTGGCTGTGATCTAGAGGACCAAATGGTCCAAAAGGGGATAAGGTTGGAAGTTGAGTTTAAAAGTGTTTTCTTTGCAAGTTTAATTGGGGTTAATTACAAGGGTAGCCCCTCAATTGTCTGATAGTGCCCCATAGGAGTTTTAATGGACTAAAATATACAATAATAAGAGGATAATTAATTAGGATTGGCTTAAGGCTAGTTTGGTCAAACTTAGTCAAACATTGGTAGAAGGTGAACAAAAGGCCCTTGGGGAGATCCTAGGATGGGTGACCTCAGCGAGAAGTGGCATACCTTACCTATTTAAGGTAGAAATGGGTTGGGGGTGTTACACTTTTAGTCCCTTGAGTGTCAGCCTATCATCATCATTTATCAAAAAACAATCACAGGCCTAACGCTACAATCAAGAAATCACATAAAGCCTTAGGCTTATAAAACATCCATATAAGACATACATACACATAAAGATTAACCACTGATTAATTATAACATAGTCTATCTATACAAACATACAAATATAATCCTATGCCCCTTTATACATCACACCCATTTTCCCCACCTAAGTACATATAATGCAAAAGCTATATAGATATGCATTATTAACCTTCTCAAAATTGACCTTTGAGCTCCCCTGCACGCTTTATGAGGCTACATCCTTGTTCTTGCTGCCTATGCACCAAAATAGGCACACTAAGTATAAAATACTCAATGATGAATTGAAGCATTTAAACCATGTCTAGCACTTTATTCATGCATAATATTCCTATTTTCATTTAGTTCCATTATCCAAGATTAACTTAGAGTACTAACATGCAAAATTACCATTTTACCCCTAAGGGTTTCTATCTATAAATTATCCAATTAATCACTATAACTCAGGTATATTATGTTTTTTGGTCATTATTAATCATTATATGCACAAACTGTACCATTTTAAAGCTTCAAGCATTATTAGTGGAAAATTACTAAAATTCACCTTTGTTATATTTCATATTT
>CANXYI012000060.1:0-19595 GCA_948208565.1 Hura crepitans
AAAACAAAGCTTTTCAATGAATTTTTCTTTAAGACCCATGTTGTTCAAGTAGGCCACCAGTTCATCCACTTTATCCTCTTCAGTTTTTATGATGGCCATGATTTAACAATTGAAAACATCATTGAAAATGTGGAATCTTGGATTCATTAGGTCTCCCATCTTGAAAACTTCTACCTCACCATAGTATGTGCTTTTAAGATTGCCTTTCATAAAGTAATAAGCAAGAAGAGCATGCATATCATACTTTTTTCACAAAACTTGACTCCCTTTTGTCATTATAGCTAAATCATTTCTTCGACTAATAAAATTCACACATGGTTTCCAAGATAGATGACGAGTCTTGCGAACTTATTCCAAGACCGGTTCTATTGAAGTAATCCTACTTTTTAATTATCCTAAAGATTATAAGACTCACCTAATAATTAATATTAATTCCTACTACATAGAAACCTATCAATAGTTGGTAAGCAATCCTAAGTGTAACTACAATATTATCCCTTAATGCTCTGATGATGATTATGCCTCCATTATGTGGGAATTTAGTCATTTGGTGAAAAGTGGATGGTACACCTCTTAACTTGTGGAACCATAGACTTCTTAACTATAAGGTGAAGCAAACAAGTATATCCAATACTATGAACATGGCACTATCCACAATAGTCCTAAACTTAACTTTAGCTATAAAACCTTGGCCTTTTAGTGCTATTCTTATAAGCAAGAATTTCCTATTTTTATAGGCTTAGGTTAGCTTCTTTTATTCCCAAGGCAGCTAATATTTTTAGTAGGCAAAAATTAAGAGATGAGTAATCATCCACCATATAATAAGATGCCTTTCTTTTCATTCACTTTAGTTTTTATGAACAAAGTTTGGTTATGACTTCTTCCCTTAATAACTAACTCATGATAATTAAAAGAAATAATCTCTTTTTTTTTCTTATAAAACCTCTATGACCTCATAAGGTGTAGCAAAAGTAAAGACTTAGGTTTCAAATAAAGCTTAGGCCATCTTACACTGACGTTTTTGAGAGCTCATAAAAAAATCCCAAACTAATGTCTTAACTAGAGTTTTCTTTAGTTGCTTAACTAGTATGTCCTCTTCAGATGATTCTTCTTCAAGTGATTCTTCAACCTCTAAAGTATTCCTTTAACCCTTGAGTGGTATTTTCAATACAACATGGCTACTACAGTTCACCACCTTAACTCTTTCATTCCCATTAGTCTCACTCACTACCCTATCAAATTCTAACCTAGAATCATACTAGATACTAGAGTTCTTACTACACTCCCTAATAATGACTTTTCTTTTAAACTCAATATTGATATTCTTTTTCTCTCTCTCACTCTCATCTTTGAAATGTGTCTCATACAAGACTCTAGCTATCATGCATTCTAAATAGTCATTAACCTTATATATGTATGAAGTATCACAAATATCTTGAAATACCATCTTGACCCTATCGTAAAAACTAATGGAGGAATATTACAATAGGATCCTTAACCCTGTTTTTCATTTCTTAGGGTTTGGAATTTTCATAGTGTTAATTAGATCTTGAATAACACTTCTTCAAGACCTAAACATATTGGTTAGATGATCTGCATGCTGATAGTAATCATAGTATTGATTAACACAATGCCTAGGTAACTCTTGTGATTTAGTAGCCTTTATAGGTAATGGATGTAACTTCCCTTTCTTTTTGTAACCTTTGAAGAGATTATGATAAGGGTCGTACCAAATTAGAGTAGTGCCTTTCAGCTACAATAGATGTATTAGCCATCTTCATGCCTTAGTTGTCCCCTTTGTTTCCCATTTCAGTTGAACTAAATCTTTCCTTTCCTTTCCTAGCATTATTCCCTTCCTTCTAATCTACAACATTATCTTTAAAGGATTTCTAATCTATGATTCCCTTAGCTGTCAAACAATCTTTAAGATTTGAGGCATCATTTCAAATAAAATTTTTTATATGATGTACTTCCTTTGGCTTGTCCCTCAAGTTTAGCATAATGGACCTTTATCTCCCTAAGTAATTTGTGAAGGACTCATTATTCTTTTAGTTATACAACTCTAATTCTTTCAAAGTAAATTTAACACTAACATTATGGTACTATTAGTCAATAAAAGCTTTGGCCAACTTACCCCAATCTTCCCTCATTCTTTTCTCCAAATTATGATACCAATTGAGAACTTGCCAATCAATGAAAAGTTAAAAAAGGCTAGGATTTGTTTCACTATCAACTTGCCCCTTCATTGATGTTGTGTAATGTTTTTGATGTGTCATAGTGTCTGATATGCCATAAAAAAATGCTCATCTAACTTTCAAAAAATAACATTTAAATCAATCCCACTTCCTTAAGAGAGTAACTATGACATGACTTCTATCTTATCTTGAAGCTTATGGATGGTAGGGTCTCCTTCCCTAATAGTAGGAGATTTAATAAGAGGGATCTTTCCTATCAAATTATCATAATCATTTGAGTCATTAATATAGTCATCCTTAACATTAACATAGGCAACCCCCTTTTGTTTATCCATAGGAGTTAGTGAGGGTGGAATTTAAGTTGGTGGTGGTATAAGTGAAATAGGTGTGTTTTGGTTTAGGGAGTTTGATATGCCAACTTAAGCATTCATATGCTAGCTTATAATGGCTATTAAAGTTATAAGCATCTCATTTCTCAAGGTAGCTAGGTTGTATCTAGTTCCCTCTTATTTCTCTCCTTAATCATATGTGTGATGCCCTAAAAAAACCCCAGTTCTATGAATAGTACTTTCCCAAAACGAATAATGCTCCTGAGATTCGGGCTTCACTAAAGTTACAAGATGAAAGTATTAATCATAAAATATTTTTAGGCAAAGTTTGAAATAATTTGGAGTTCATTTGAGACTAATAGAGTTTTTATGGTAGTGCATTGAGAATAGTGACCAAGGTATGGCTAAACTGTAAATAATTTTCAAAGTTGCTCAAAAAATTCTAAAACCTATACAAGCTAATACTCAAAAATTACAACGAGTTTAATGGCACTAGAATCAAAATTTTTGGAGATCAGGAAGTATTTTTAAGAAAATCAATTTATATGAAATTATGGCATTTTAATTTTATTTTTTATGATTTTCATGCTTCAAGTTTTGGCGGCTTATGGGGCATTAATTAATTTAATTTTTAAATGTAAAATAGGAGGAAAGAAAGTGAGTTTTGATTTTTAAAATAATAAAAGAATAGGGGAAACAATTAAATTCTCACAAAAATCACACATATATATAAGTCAACGTTCTTTTAACTTAGTTAAACCTTAAATAGTGTTGACACCCTCAATTTCTCCTCTATTTTCAATCGATGCCACCTCTTGAAGAAATCACCATTCGGGATTCTTAAAACCTCTATTTTATGCCATTTTAAGCCACCAAAATTAAATAGTAACCCCTTCATAGCTTCTAAAAGTTATATGAAGCGAAATTTTGTGGAAATATCATATAAAAAGCTCAATTTTATATTTTGATGAATAGTGTTTCATTTGGCTAAGTTTTTTTGAACCCCAACAATTTTCTTACGTTCGTCGAGTACCCCAAGAGTATTTTTGTGTGATTGGTTTCAATTTTTAATGACCGTATGATTTTATATTGATTTTAACAAAATGAATCCATATTTCACAATTGAGTAGGGTTACAAATGAAATGACAATAGGAAGGAGAAGGTATAAGCAAGCCTCATGTGTGCATTTTGACTTGTATAACAAGTGTAATCGATATAAAATACCTAATCCCTTTAACCCTATGTGAATATATGTGCATGTATAAATTTAATTATGTATAAAAATGATGAATTATTATGTATCAATAATCATGCCATTAGTTTATATGCTTAGAATTATGTGAATGATGATAAAAGTGATAGATTGATTGTGTAGTGCTAATAGGCAAAATTGATGCTTATGTGAATAAGGGAGTTTTGCATATTTAATAAGTGTATTGCAATAAATTTGCATTAAGATGCTTATGGTATGCTTTATATGAAATGAATGAATTAATGTCACATGGTGAATGTGTGAGAACTTAATAGATTGAAAAGGCATCATTGTGTACTAATGAGATGTTAAAATACCTTAAAATGTAAAGTTTGTGTATGCTATGGTATGAGGTGTATTTGGCCAAAATTGTCATGTGATGGTGTATGGAATTTATGTATTATTATTGTGTAATTCCATTGTTTCATGGCATATGAGATATATATATATATGCTCTTTAATGAGATAAGTTGGTTGAATGGAATAGTGGCCATATGCTATGTTTTAAATCATGATAAATGACTTGTGAAATTTTTCATAAGCATGTTATAAGTATTTGAAGCTTTAAATGAGCATAACTAGTAATATGGACATATTATGCATTGAGATAATAAAAGATATTTAAAATGAAATATTTTTGGATATGATTCCTATGTTTTGTTTCATGCTATTAAAATAAGCAAATGTATCATAATAACTTAACAATGGTAAGGTATAGACTACCTAAGCAAATTAAGTTAAAGCAAGGAGGAAAATTTAATAAATGTAATTAATAGTGCATTCAAGTAAAACAACCTAGTTAAATAAATTGACCAGTAAACTAAGGTTATCTATAGCTGTTAAGGTATATCTCTACCTTTTTACATTGGTTGTATGTTATTTGTTGACCTTCGAGTCTATGCCAAGCTTACATTAGTAGATGGACCCTGAGTTTCATACTTGGGTCGTAATGGCCTTATGTCTACTATGTTTGTTTTTGAAATTATGTTGTTTTATTTTGTGGACCTATGTTTTGTTCATCAAATGGGCTTATGTTATGTTTAGTCTTTAGACTTATGTTAATAGATAACTTCTGAGTTATTTAGAGGTTGTATTGGCATTCCACCCCATAATACATAGGATTTTTTTTTATATGGGTAGTTAAATAATAATGATAATAATAATAATAATAATGATAATAATAATAATAATAATAATAATAATAATAATAATAATAATAATAAGAACATGTACATCAAGAAAACCTCTAAATTGTGTACTATAGATATTATGAATCATATCAAGATATGTTTGAATTTTTGTATGATTTTATGAATTAACACTCTATTGTACATGTATGCATCTAATATTGTGTTGATGTAGTATTTAGTGTATTGTAATGCTTATGAGTTATTATCCATATATGCATAATGGAATTTGATATAACATGTTATATTGATTAAAACACAAAGCTATTGCTTAGCGCATCATGTTGCCATTACAATATGTATGTTTAAGAAGAATAGATTAAGGTAAAAGCCTCGATGTGACATGATCTATAAGAGAAGGTTTGTCTTTTGGTATACATTTTGTTATATATAAATTATGTGATGTAAATATAGAAGCACTCATATGTTTTATGTTTAAGAAATAAGCCTAATGTTTAATCATTTATTTTCAAAGTTGTTAATGTTTTGTAACTACCTCAAAGTTAGTTTTAGAATGATTTACTTATATGATATCTCTTCTTGAGGTTGATAAAATGTTTTGTGATGTTGAATGATTTAAAGTGATTAGAAGAGCACATAATTAGTGGATTGGTTTTGAATTAAGACAAAAATATTTATTTTTAATACAAGTCACTATTAAAATTTTGTATAGTGTCCTAGTATAGCTGTTATGCTGTTGAATTTTTGACACGAGATTTCCCAAATTTGCTTTTCTTACTTTGTTTTGAAATGTTTTTATAAACTTGCATTTTCATAATCAAAGTAGTTTATTTAGAACAATTATAAACACATTTTTGCTATGTTATGAGATGGTAGCATGGATATTATATTTCTGTGCACACTTTCTATTTAGGTCCAAAAATCAAATTGGGTAGATGGTGTCACATTTAGTAGTATCAAAGCTCTAGTTTAGCCTTTCCTTGGTAACATATTAATGCTTTAAGAATAATTACATACATCACATGATTTATAGTATCGAGACTTATACATTGTTCTTTAACCTATAATTAAGATAAGTCATATGTTGCACAGTGAAAAGGAAGTCAAGAGCTATGCTCCGACCATTATTGAGCAAAATGCTAGAAGGGGAGATTCAATTTCTTGTAGTGATACTAGACAAGAATCATCAATAACATGAGTACTACCTATTTCCCTTTAGGAGAAGTTAGATTTGTTAAGAGAGGCTACTACAACACCTGCACTAGTACCACAACCACCATTGCTAATGTCTCAAGCTCTCCAAATGACATACCTTGAGAAGATTAAGAAGATGGGAGTTAAGGATATCAAGGGTGAGAGAGCTGTAGATGCTGGTAGAGTGAAGTATTAGTTAGATACAATAGAATAGATTATAAAGTAGCTAAAATGCTCCGTTAGATACAATAGAATAGATTATAAAGTAGCTAAAATGTTCCCTAAAGGAGAAAGTTATTTATGCAACCTCTTTACTACAAGAAGAGGATTACCAGTGGTGGGTTACAACAACAAAACACAAGGATAATGAGGATTTGACATGGGCTCAGCATTTAGATTAAGACTCAAATTGCTCTTATGATGATTAGAGAATTCAAAAAGGGCTCAGCACTGAGATTAAAACCTAAATTGCTCTTATGAAGATTAGAGATTTCACTGCTCTCATAGATGCTTCTTATACAACTGATGACTTTCAGAAAGAGATAAAAGAGTTGTATTAGAAGAAGAGGTCCTATAGCTAATGAGTAGTTAGTTGCGCTTAGAATCTAGACAAAAAGTTTAAGGTATGTTAATTTAGGGGGCAATCACAATAGTTTAAGAGCCAAAGTCAATCTCAGAAGCTAGGATAGAGAGTCTAGAGTAAAAAGAAGCAGTAGCCATAGATGGCCAGTACACCAGGCTCCACAGCTAAGAATAATCCTATGCCTCAGTGCTCGACATGCCATAAGAGACATAAGAGAGAGTGTTGGAAAAGAAAGCTAAGAGTATGCTTTAGGTGTGGTTTATCGAATCATATTCACAGATACTGCTTGAGGAGATCTAACACAAGTCAGGAATTTACACCTATTTCTACTTGAGGACAGAAAGGAGATTGAGCTGATTAGAGAGATAGGATTGACAAAAATCAAAGTGCTAGATCTGAGTCCAAAGCTGACCCTAGAGCACTAACTAGGCAGTTTGGTAATTGAGCTAGGGAGGAGGCAGACTCTTTAGACATCATTGCTGGTACCTTCCTTTTCTTTGACTCTTCTGCTTTGGCTATGATAGATCAGGGGTCTACACACTTATATATGTGCATTTCATAAGCATGATACCAAGGGTTAGTTTTAGAGCATATTAATTTGGAGATTATGGTTAGCAACCCTATAGGCCAACATATGATAGTGAACAAAGTTTACAAGGAATGTCCTTTGATGGTACAAAGACAATAATTTTTAGCTTACCTTATAGAATTGTCTTTTAAAAAATTTGACTTGATATTGGGTATGGAATGGCTATCCAAGTATCAAGTGATCATGGATTGCAAGCAGAAAAGGTTGTGTCTTAAGGCTGAAGATGATACAAAGATGACAATTGTAGAGGAAAGAATAGACTTTCTCTCTAATGTTATCTCGACTATTATAGCAAGAAAGTTTAAAAGAAAGGGGTGTAAAGCTTTCTTAGCTCATATGTATAATGCATGCAATAGAGTGTTAGATACAAGTTCTATAACAATATTGTCAGAGTATATAGATGTTTTTCCTGAACAGTTACCAAATTTGCCACCTGTAAACACCTCACCTTTAACCTGTGATGATAGCTAGACATAAACTATTAACAATAGCACAAAGTCATTAAGAGGTAGGTTTGTACAGACCTACTAAACAATGTCTGCATAGACTAATGATGTGAACAAGCTAAGATCTCACACACGAAGCCCATGGACTAGCATACCAAAAGCTTAGTGCATGCGGACTAGTACAGATAGGTCAGCACGGACCTGCTAACGAAAAAAGCACTCTGGAGGTAGAATTCTACCTATTTAGTCTAAAAGCTAGAATCCCATTGGGATTAGGACTCCTTTCTTGATGAAAATAGAAAAACCTAAAAAGACTAAGTATATATACTTCTCTACATCAATAGGGAAAGGGAGAGTGACTGGGAGGCTAAAAAATTACAATAAAAAAAATACATTCAAATCGTAGAAAGCATCTAAAAAATTAACGTTGAGACCTTTGTGCTATTGTTTGAAAAGACTACTTGTTTAGGTAATATTTGAGGTCAATTGCATGTTACTTAATGTTTTATAGGCCTTTAATCTCTAAAATTGATACATAAGTGAGGTGGTTCTTTGTTATCCCCATTTCTATACATAATGAGTATGCCATCTTAGCAATAAGTAAGATTTAGAATTGATTATTATAGCCAATGTTAAGTATGTTGTATTATGTTAAAAATCATCACATGAATTTGATCATACGTATGGTTAGGTCTGCACGGACTTAGTTCTTTTAGGCACAAGCATGATAAGTTAGTCCACACGGCCTTATTTCTCTTATGTGAATATGACAAATTGGTCCGCACGGACCTATATCCAGTGAGCATAATTTTATGTTCTAAGTACCTTGTTACATGCTAGTTAATAAATGTGAATCATTAGGTTTATATGTTGATGCTGTATGTGAAGGCATGTATTTATGTGTAAGGGATCGGTAGGTAGTCCACACAGACTCCCTATCATGAGGGTTATAGTCTGCATGGACTTATATATGATCAATTCTATGATAGCTCTTTGGAATATGCTTTGTATACATAATCAATTGTTCTAGATTCATATATTTTAAATATGTTCATATTCTATTTATTATACATTAATGCTTATATAACCTTGATTTAACTTTGTTTGACTTCGTTGTCATGTGAGTTGTTAACTGGATTTGTTTGCTAGATCAAAATTGGGATGAACATGACTTACCTCCTAGAAATGGTCTACATGGATTAAGATGAGACCTCTAGAACATCCATACAAACTAGGTGATGCAAAAGCAGGACCATTTTAGTGTTATGATTTTTTTCCTTTGGTTATATACTTATTATGCATTTTAGCTTATTTTGGGGGATAGCTAGAAAACAACTTATTTTACATGCTAAAACCTAAATTTCATGTCAAATGATTTTATATAATTAATTGGTGCTTTCAAATAAAATGAATTCGTATTTCCTTAATCAAAAGTCACACAAAAAAATGCATTTCAATAAAGGCCAATCTCCTAGAGATGGGAGTTGGGCAACTACTGCTAATTCCTATGGAATTACAGGTAGTTGTCAAGTCAATTAACAATTAATCAATGACCTATTTTTTGGATGTACATATATGTTGTATTTTGTAAATATTGCAATTTACTTCCTTTGTATGCAAAAGTGATATGATTTAATTAAAGAATAGTACATGCTTGATTGATAAGGGGCTGATAAATGTTACAATATAATGGATAACATATTATAAGGGCATAAATAAAACCTAAAATTCTGAACCTTTTTGATACAAAAGATTAGAGGTCCTGATGTAGGGGCCAGGTGGTGACTCGACTAACCACTCTCATCCTCAATAAAAATATCATAATCTCTTCAAATATTTAGGTTGCAATAACAAACAATTATAAATTTTATCACACAATTCATTTTTCAGCCAATCTGGTATAGTCACATTTTAGCTCTACTGGGTAAAAATCCCAAAATAATATTAAGTCCTATTATTTCCAATATTCAAGGTTTAATATGTTATGATTTATCATAGCATTAATTCTCAAAAAACCAACACTTTCTGTCCAGTGACATTTTTGGTTCAGGTAATGGCAAACTTGACAGTTACAAGTTATTTCGACCACTTTTCAGGACACAGTTCTAGGATTGTTTTAAGTCCAAATACAACACAGCTTTCAACATCTTATTAAGTACATTCATAAGCCTAAAGCCAAACATATCTAAGCCACTTTTAAGGCCAAACAATAGGCACAATTGCCATTATACACAATCATAAACACTAGCCCTCAAAGGCATACAAATAGGCATGGTTTCTATTTACAGTCCATAACCCTTATAGGCAAAGTTTTAAGCCACTTTTTATATATGATTGCTAATCTAGATTTAAGGCCATTTTCAAGTTAGGTTTCATGTCACTTTATGACTAGGTTTTATGCCACTTTAAACTATACTCTAACTATATTCATGCCAACCATAATTAAGCTATTCATGCCTTTATAATCATGCATTAATACACATAACATGGTACATATATTATCCTCTTTAACATGTTTCCTTGAGCTATCTCTTAGGTACATCTAACCAATAGCCCTAATCATGCATTCTCACAGTGTTCATTACACAAATATCCATTAATCTATAGCACAAGTATACTTACACATATACCTTCACACTTTCATGCCATTTAAGGTGGCAAAGGCCTATCACATGCTTCGACCACCATTAACTTTCCATGCCTCTATGCATTGCTCAAACTTATTTCATGCCATGCCAATTATTCTTGCATTATAGGTCTAAGGTACATGAATTTCTAACCTTAAACACTACATAAGACCACACTAAGCAAGCCACACACATTAACAATCATAAGTCAAGCTCTTGACCACTCACTCATTTCATGCTAACTTGTATTACCCCATTACTTTACAAGTAATTTCCATTACAAGCAAACACAAAAAATCATCATAACATACATTTAACATCAATATACCCATTAAGCACCACACACATGCCTTTACCACTTTGCAAACTTCTCGACCCAGTTAAAATTTGGCATCAATATAACTACTTTTCATCAATAAACCATACAATCCCCATTCCCTTATGCCATGCATAATTATCCCTCAAGAAAACATTTATCCAAGCTACTTTATGAACTCAAACCATTCTTAAACTCAAGAATCATCTACTGGAATTTAAAGGCATGAAGTGATTAAAGGAATTCACTTACCTTTTTCACTTGAAGATGCAATCACTACCACTCTAAGGCTGCCAACTTCAATTCTAAGCCCATAGTGACTTTCTCCCTTGCTCTTTAAGTCTTTTCTTGCCCCAATTCACCTCAAACACAAAATTACATACATCCCCCCAAATGTTAGGCACCCCAAGGAACCATTTCCAACCCAAAAAATTCAAGAAAACTCAAAGAAAGGCCATAAAAGATCACCTTTTTCCCTTACTAGACTGGTTCTGACCCTAGGACTTTTAGGGATTTTTAATTTCTTTATGAAAGCTCCTTTTGCCTTCATTCCACTTCTAGAAATTCACTAATATCCCAAAGGAATTTTTAGAACCTAGAAACTCTAGAAAAGCTTTAAAGAAGAAGAAAAAACTCCTCTTCTAAGCTATTATGGCATCACTGCCCACTACAGCAAGGGAGGAGTTTCCTTCCTCTTATTTAAGTGGAATTATCCACTTGGCATTCACCCTTGCCATTTGACAAGGATGTTAGGCCACCTAGAAAATTATGGGTGGGTCTCACAGCCACCCAAGCTACCCCAACATCTTAATTTTTTAAAAAAATTCAAAAATTTGCCAAAATTCACTCAAACCTCCAAAAATTACACTATTTATTTTAAAATTCATGTTTTAATCCCCTCTACTTGCTCATAAATTTTTGTGGCCAAATTCCATCAATAGGGTAATTTTCAAACTGCCTCGATTTGCATGTCAACCTAAAAAATTATGCAAATTTGCAAACAACATTTGATTTCAAAAATTCTTTCACCAGTGGACTCAATATAATTTTTTAGCTTCAAAGTCCATTATTTTTAGGCCTGTCTAGGCATATCCCTAGTCAATCCTGACTCGAAAAATTTTTATTATTCTAGTAGGTAACTTATAATCCGAAATAAATTGCTAGCTGTACTAAATTTTTAAATTTTGCTCTGTTCGTCAAATGAAAGCCCCTTAAAAGTTCACGACCAGTGTCACTGTCTCGATTTACATGCGAGTGACTTGACATCTCGGGCGCACTTCTTAGGTCCAGTGGCACTATTCACAGAGCCTTGAAGCACGAGCATTACACGCCCACTTGTGGGAGCCATGAAAGCCTTTCTAACCAAACTATAAGCTCATGTAGTCAAGCTTAGCAACTTCCTTAATTGTATGACCCTAAGTGTCTGCAATTGAATTTTGATTACTATATGGGCCTATTATACTTAACCATGTTTAAAGTAGAGTCAAGACTATTATGCCTTTTATCTAGAATGGGCCCAACCTAATTCACCTTAAACAAGATTTAAATATTATAAGGTATCATCTTTAAATGTGCTTTAAATTCAAGAGATTGCTTGGGCCTAATTAATCCTATAATCAAACCTACATATCCCCTATTTACATTTAGGTAATCCCACCTAGGAAAGAAATGACTTGACCATATGTGTAGGATAGATATGGTCGAAAGGTCTTTTGCATGTGTTTGCCTTTATTGCATCACATGCATAGCATGCAAAATTTGCACCATGTATTATTAATATACTAGTCATGCATCATTTCTAACCCATTGTTTTGATAGCCATCATTGATCCATCATTCACTGCCTAGTGGAAGAGAATAGGTCAGTGCCTTAGCAAAACTAGCAATCCACCACTAATCCAACTAAAGAGAGGAACCATGTCCACTAATGAGTTTATCACCAAATCTATGTTGATGAAGGCCATGGGTGAGATGGAGAAGAGGATGATGGCAGTCATCACTAATGTTTTATCTAGTGTACACATTCAGAAGGAAGTAGGCTAGATTTCTACCACCCCTAAGGGAAAAGAGGTGTTAGATGTCAATAATAATTAGATTTTAGATGATGACATCCCCTTTAAGAAGTCTTATAATAAAGTCCCTTTACCTAAACTAGTTAAAGACGACCAAATCAAGAAGCTGAATGAAAAGATAAAAGCCATAATTAGGTTCATTACTAGGGGTAAGGACATTGATCTAGATGATATCAACTTAAAGCTAGATCGTATTATGCCCCACAAATTTAAAATGCTTAATTTGAGCAAATTTAATGGCAATACTTATTAATTTGAAGCAATATACAATCGCTATAAGGGCCATTAGCTTGTCCAAAGATCATATCATGAGTCTATTTAGCATGTCACTTATAGGGTAAGCCTTAGATTGGTATCATTACTAAGAAAGAAGGGTCAAAAAAGATTGGGGTAAACTGGCATAAGCATTCAGCAAGCAATACTCCAATAACACTAGCATTGAGGTGACATTGAAAGATCTTGAATTTATAAGGCAAAAGCCTAATGAAACCTTTTTAAATTATCTTGAACGGTAAAGGGCTAAAGTACTAAAAATGAGAAACAGGCTAAAAGATATTAATCAAATAAAGATGTTCATTAGAAATGTTAATAGCTACATAAATAGTGGGCTTACAGCCAAAGGTATCCCCATTTAGGAGTAGTTAAAAGATATTACCATTCATCTAAAGGTAGCTTATCAGAATAAAGGATTCAAAAGATAAAGTAATACAAGCTATTCAAGCAATAATGCTAGAGGCACCACTAAGACCATGGATGTGAATGCCGTGCAAGGTAAGCACTGCTCTAATTTAGGGAAGTCTTTATCCTAGTGTTTGAAGAAGCTAGTAAAAGAAGAAAATTTGCAACCTCTCTCACCATAACCACAAAATGGTTCATTGCCTCCCAATTATAGGCATAACCAATATTACACCTACCATTAAAGAATATGCCATCTTATCGACAATTACAAGCTCTTTTGGAAAGCCATATAAGATCTCATGGACTCTAAACAAATACCTAGCCATTCAAGCCCACTTCCTAAGCATCATAACTCCTATCTTTTTAAGTTCACATTACCTAAAGAGTATGTGCTAAAAGATATCTACAAATCTGACCATAAGATAAGTGAAGGGGTGAGAGCAAGCGATGCTATGCTTTTAACCAATTTTTGGGATCATGAGAGTGAAAGTGAGCTTGGGGAGAGTAAGAACTTTTGGGATGGATTTTTTAATAAGGATCCTGAAGAGGGTAAAAGAGAATAGGTAAGGGTTGAGGGAGAAATGGTGGAAAGAGTTAAGAAAAGTGGTCGACTCCTTCCTAAAAAAGAAACTAAAGCCAAATAAATGAGAAAACGAGGTACTGAAATAATTAAAGAAGACACAGGCCTATATCAGCATCTAGGACTTACTAATGTCCTCCCAAGCTCACAGGCAAAAAGTGGTTAAATCCCTAAGATAGTTTTTAGTATCTACTACCATTACCCTTAATGAACTAGTTCAAGTTATGAAAATAGGGAAAACTAAGCTTATCACATTTTTAGATAAAGACTTGCTCCTAAAAGAAAGGGAACATAACTACCCTTTCTTTATTAAGGTCAAAATGAATGGGAAAAGGATAGGATGTACTATGATAGACATGGCTTTTCATTATGTGTGTGCCCATTCAAGATCTTGGTAGGATTGGGCATAAAAAAAAAGGAAGATTTAGTGCCCTCTAGTTTTACCATTAAAGCCTATAATGATACAAAAAGGTATGGTGAAGGATCCTTTCCTACTAAGGTTCAGGTGGGGCATATTATTGATGAAGTTGAGTTTACAGTCATTGACATTTTGGCTATATTCTTAGTTTTACTTAAAAGACCTTAGTTTCACAAACTAGAAGAAGTCCCCTCTACGTTACACTAAATGATCAAATTATCCTATGAAGGCAGCATAATCACAATTAAGGCTAAAGTTGATCATGCAGTATCTAACCTTGCCACTGGGAACTAGCCATTCATTGGGTTTCATATTATAGGTATATATGAGGATTATATAGACCCTACAATGTCCAAAATCATGAAAAGGATAAACTTCCTCCCATAGGCTAGGCTAAGTAAGAACCTTTAAGGGATAATAAAGCCACTAAAAATTAAGAGTCAGAAAGATACTAAAAGGCTAAGATATTTCCCAAGTATAAAAGGTAGCCTAACATAAAAAGGGAATAGCTTCAGTGATCATTTTGTGAAGCAAAAGAAGACAAAGTATGATTGAACTCTAGAGCTAACAATAATAGTTGATTGCTATAAGCTTGGATTTGAGATCTTTGTAGACATCATAGATTGGGAGTTAGGGGATTTAAAGTAGACTCAATGGGCATAAGATATCTTTCAAACCATTACAGCCATTGAAAAAATATATCTAACTGTAGCTGAAGATATACTTGATTTAGATAATAAATTGTATTTATCTAACCTCTTTAAGGTGAATAATTTTCTTTCCAATAAAATGAACAAAGAGTTTACTTATTTGTGTGATGTTTTTCTTAATGGTAGCATGCATTCAAATGATTATTACATGAGCATGTTTGACATTAACTGCATTAAAACTAACTCATTTAATCTTGGTATAAATGAAATCCTAAAAATATATTAATTACCCATGATACTACTGCTGAGGAAAGAGAAAATTTTTAGTGATTATTGAAAAAATACAAAAAAATCTTTGCTTAGAATTATGAAGACATACCTAGCATCAATTGAGAGGTAGCTGAGCATGCCATCCCAACCTATGACCATATTGCTCTAGTGTGACAAAAGCTTAGAAGAATGAGACTAAAATAGGCTGAGAAAGTTAAATAAGAGGTTATTAAGTTATTTAAGGCTAAATTCATTGAAGAGATAGTCTTCCCCACTTGGTTAGCCAACATTGTCCCTATACAAAAGAAAGATAAAAGGGTTAGGATATATAGATTACCAAGACTTGAACAAGGCATACCCTAAAGATAACTTCCCTTTACCTCACATCGATGTGTTAGTCGATAGTGCAACCATGTACTCTTTTATGGATAAATTCTTATGGTATAACCAAATCCTCATAAAGGTGATAAAAAAAAGTGTAAAATGGCCTTTATAATAGAATAGGGAACTTATTACCATAAGGTAATACCCTTTAGACTGAAGAATATAGGAGCAATGTACCGAAAAATTGCCAACAAACTCTTCCATGACATGATGCATAAAGAGGTATAACTCTATGTGGATAACATGATGGTTAAGTCTACAGAAAGGGAAGGATATTTTAAAGTATTAGAAAAGTTCTTCCAAAGGTTAGATTAATTCAACATGAGACTAAACCCTAAAAAGTGTATCTTCAGAGTAATGTCAAGGAAGTTGTTAGGATTTATAGTCAGCAAGAACAATATTGAGATAGATCTGGATAAGGTGAAGGTGATCTTAGAAATGCTTGCTCCTTAAATAAAAAAAGAGATAAGAGGATTCTTAGGAAAGTTACAGTATATCAGCAAATTTATAGCTAAGTTTACATTTGTTTGTGAACCTATATTCAAGCTTCTAACAAAGGACCAACTATGTAAATGGAATAATGATTGTCAGAAGGCATTTGAATCCATCAAATAGTATTTAACTAAACCTTAAATCTTAATGCCACCTAAACTAGGGAAAACTTTGATCTTATACCTTGCAATGGAAGAGACCTCTATAACGGCCCTCATTGCACAAGCAAATGAATTCAAGGTAGAATATGCAATCTATTACTTAAGTAAGAAGCAACTCCCATATGAGCAGAAGTATGCAGAAGTGAAGAAGATATGCTTAGGAGTAATCTAGGTTTTTAAAAAGCTTTGTCACTACTTTTAGTCATATAAAGTAGAGGTAATAGCAAGACATGACCCTTTAAGGTATCTACAGACTATGCCCTCTCTAATAGAAAAAATAGGCATATGGATTTTATTAGTGAAAGAATTTGATATTTCTTATGTAACCAAAAAGATGATCAAAGGGAGAGCAGTAGCTAACTTTCTAGCACAATAGCCAATTAATAGGAAAGATAAAGAGTTTGAATTTTTAGATGAATACTTGGGGCAATATCCCAAGATAGATGGAAGCTATACTTTGATGGGGCAATGAACCAAAAGAGAGCAGGTGCTAGTGCATTAATTATCAATCCAAAAAATGAAAAAAATGTTCTTTATAAGGAAGTTGGACTTTACAACCACCAACAACATTGCTAAATATGAAGCATGCATCCATGGTATGGAGATCTTGTTCTAACTTAGGGTAAAGACAGTTGATGTATATGGGGACTCCATTCTAGTAATACAGTAGGCGAAAGGTAACTAGGAGGTCAAATATAAAAATCTTAACAGGTATGTCAGAATAGTCATAGATTTGTTAGAGGCATTCAATAAGTGCACCTTCTATCACATTTCAAGGGAATAGAATTAAGTAGTTGATGCCTTACTACCCTAATATCTGTAGCCAATCTCACTAAGAAAGACTTGCCTAAGCCAATGTACTTAACCAAGTTAAGATTTCCAACATACACCAGTATAGTAAGCATTACAGAAGAAGAGATAAAAAATGACTTGCCTTGGTACCTGACATCAAACATAGTTAAAGACTACAGAAGACCCGGAACATGTAACTAAAAAAGATAAGAGAGTAATACAAATATTATCTACTCAGTTTATCTCCTTTTAAGGAATGTTATACAAAAGGCACTTCGACGGTGTTCAACTCAGGTGTGTAGATGAAACAGAAGCCTAAAAAATACTAACAAAAGTACATAAGGGTGTGTGTGGTCAACATATGAATAGGAGAAATCTAGCAAAGAAGATCATAAGACTAGGGTACTACTGGCTAACCATGGAGATAGACTATTGCAGCTTCATCAAAAAATTCCATAAGTGCTAAATCTATGCCAATTTGAGTCATTTACCACCAACTGAATTAACTACCTTATCCTCTCTATGGCTATTTTCTATGTGGGGGAATTGACATAATAAGAGAAATAAGGTCGTCTGTAGCAAAGGTCACAAGTACATAGTAATGGTAATCAATTACTTTTCAAATTGGGTATAAGCTAAATCTTTTAATAAATTGGGAGTAAGCCAAATGGCTAAATTTATTAAAACAAACATCATCTTTAGGTATGAGCTGCCACAATAAGTGATTTTAGACAATGGGGTACAGTTTCAAGGTGAAACAAATAGCTCTAGCAAAAGCATAGGATCGAGCACCATAAATCTTCCCTTTATAGGCCTCAAGCCAATGGTGCAGTAGAAGCAGTTAATAAAAATGCCAAGAAAATTTTGTAGAAAATGATGGTTACCTAGAAGGATTGGGTAGAAATGTTGCCATTTGCACTTTAGGGTTACAGGACGATTGTTAAAACTTCAACAAATGCCATAGTGGTATTACCAGTAGAAATTGAAGTTTCTTCACTAAGGGTAGTTTAGAAGCAAAGGTGCTAGAAGCTAAATGGGTAAGGGCTAGATATGAATAGCTAGTGTTAGTTGATGAAAAATGGCATAAAGCTTTGTATCACATACAACTATATCAAAGGAAGATTGCTAGGGCCTATAATAAGAAAGTCAAGCCTAGTTTATTCGAGAAGGTAATCTTGTCTTAAAACCAACTAAGCCTCTATTAACAAACCCTAAAAGAAAATTTAAGCTCAACTGGGATAGTCGATACATGGTGAAAAAAGTACTTAAGCATAGATGTGTCAAAATCTCAAATTTTGGAAGGCAATGAATTCTCAAAACCTATGAACATGGACAAATTGAAGAAATATTTCTATTAAAAAATAAATAAATAAACAAATGAGTTTGCTAAGTTGAAAACATTAAAAGGGCAACTTAAGAAAAAATTAGGACACCCCGATAAGGTGAAAACTTGAAAACAAACACTTCATGTAAAAATTAGGGGATTTGAGAGAAAATATCTAATTAAGAAAACCTGCCAAGGCTGTTGGTAATGGTAGTATTATCAAAGGGCAATTAATATATTTATCTAGATTAAGCAGTTTGGTTTTGAATATGATTAATGTTAAAAATGCTTAGTTATGATCATTAGTATACAAACTTCCATCTTGTGAGAAATATCATAAAAATAACTAAACTCTAAAAGTCTAGATACATGTTTTCTTTCTAGATGTAGAAGATGTAACCTCATTCTTTTTCCTCAATATAAGTGTCCTATTGTCCTTTAATGTACTGATAATCCAATCATTACAGTGATCTTCTATACTTGTATCGCTAGCATCATAATCAAGCAAATGTTTCAGCATAGAATGATGTCTCCACAAGTTTTGATAAGAGTGCAAGAAATGTTGTGTCAAGCATCCACCTTGAAAGCCTAAAGTTTTAGGAGGAACTCACTACATCAAACTAAATTGTCACTGAATTTGATAAGGGATATAAAATGTTGCTTACCTCAATCTAATTAATGGAAAAAAACCTGAATGACAAGATAGAGAAAAGTGAGAAATCTTCCACTAAGGACATATCTATCAAATCTCAGTAACCCCACTAAACTAAGTAATCTATAGATTTGATGTGCTAAACTTTCTCTAAATTCTTTTTTGACAATGATGATTCAACACATACTTGATCTAGATCTTTTTAGGGGCATAACGAATAGCTTCAATTTCTTCTACAACTAAACCTAAAAAAAGCCATTAGGTTGGAAAATTCAAAAAGGACCACTTAAGTAAAAGTTACACAAACTCGCTAGTGTGAAAACCCTTATGGGCATGGTAGGCAAAAATTAAGGTAAAGAAAATAAAAGCTAAAGGGAAAACCTAAATGACCTCTATAAGTAAAGGAACAAAGTTATAAGATTTCCAGCTAAGAAATTGATGTC
>CANXYI012000158.1:0-10388 GCA_948208565.1 Hura crepitans
AGCATGAATGCTAAAATGACATTTATAATGAAAATAAATAGTTTTTGCTATCTAGTGGCTAAAATAAGTAAATTAAAAGCTATATAAGTTAATTTAATGAGGTGAAACTATAAATAATGGTTTTTAGCCTATGAGATGCAACAACCTAGGAATGGATAGGTAGACTGGTCAGCTATGGGATATAGTAGCTACTAGGTCACTTCAGTGCTTAGATGAGATCCAAAGGTTCTATTTTAGTCTTACCTATGGATATATGTGCTAAGATCTTTAGATCTATGTGGGTGCAATTGCAAGGTCCCGTGGGGGAAACCATTGGACAATTTTAGTTGGTGTAGCAGCTAAAAAGTCAAAAATGTGGGCCATTGCACAAGTTATGATCCTATTGTCCATAGGTTTAGGGTTATTCCCATGGGCATAAGTTTAGATAAAAAGGCAAACAACAAAAATGAACACATGATGTACGTCATAACTATATTATGACTGATAAGTGCATGTATGATGTGAGAATGGCTTAATTTGATGAATTGTTGGTTTTATATGTTGGTTTGCTACACATGTATAATATGTATATCATGGTACATAATGTATGTCAAATTGATAATAATTTTGGCATATCATAATTTGTATATATATAATGCAATCTATAAAATAGTTATGCATTAAAATGAATGGCATGTACTTATGGAATGTTAAATGGCTAAATTTAGCATATGTTATTTTAATTACACCACTAAGCATTCACTTAGCATGTCATTTGTCTATGACGTATAGGGATGAAGACATTTTGATATTTGAAGCATCGGGAGATCCAAACTTATAAAGAAAAGGCTTTCTTTTGATAAAATTTTATATATATAATAGTTATAATGTATAAGATGCACTCAAATGTGTAATGTAAGGGATGGGCCTAAATTGTATCTAAATTGTAACTTAATATTTCTTTTTTGGATTTTAAAGTGTGTAAACCTTATTAAACTGTGAAATTGCATGTTGTGTTCTATGATATCTCTTCTTGAGGTTAAGATATCCTATGTTGTAGTGTGATTAAAGGATCACAAGAAGCATGTGAAAGTGCATGAATAGAAAATGTAAGTGTATTTTTTTATGTAGGTTACTATTCAAAATTTGGGGTAGTGTTCTATAGAATTGTTATGTTACCAAAATTTTAGCATGAGGATTCCCAGTTTTTTAATATGTTACATTATTTAAAAAAGTTTTTGAAAACTATTAGTTTCACACAAGATAATTTTAAATGAGAATGTTTTATGTTAAGTAAAAGGGTTAGATGACTTGGATATCACCTTAGTCAGGCTCAACGATAACATTTGGACTGAGTAAAGGGTGTCACATTTATTGGTATCAGAGCTCTAATTTAGGCATTCCTAGAAAACATTTGAGTGCTCTATAGTCTACATCACATATTATTAGATGTCGAGGCTTATCAAATTGTTTTCTTACTATAGATTCGATGAGTGTTTTAGCACAGGGTAGTAAGGATAAAGTTAAGAGTCATACTTCAACTATAGTAGCACTCGAGGCCACAAAAATAGGGTCTATGTCTGTTAGTGTAGCAGGACATACTCCACCTATAAGATAAGTTCCAATAGTGTTATTGCTAGAGATGCTACAACTATTGAAGCAAAATACTGCTACTACTCCTCTACCACTAGCACCATAGCCTGAGGCATTATTGGCTCTTTAGAAGACCGATTTAGAGAGGGTAAAGAAGATAAGGGCCAAGGACTTCAAGGGTGAGGGAGAAGTGACTCTTGGGAAGGCAGAGTATTAGCTTGACCGCACTGAGAAAATCATAAAATAATTACGATGCACACCAGAGGAGAAAGTGATATATGCTTCCTCAGTCCTGCAAAAAGAGGCAACCAAGTGATGGGAAAACCTCATTGAGTACAAGATAGAGGACTAAGTTACATAAGAGTTCTTCTTGATAGAATTCCATAACAAGTACATTATTGAAGACTACCTTGATGAGAGGTGATAACAGTTTATAGACCTAAAATAGGACCAAAAGGTGAATATGAGAAGGAGTTCACCATGCTTATAATATATGCTAAGGATACCATCACCACTGAGGTAGGCAAGTGCAAGAGGTTTGAGAAGGGTCTACATGTAAAGATTAAGTCTCAAGTGGTACTGCTGAAGATTAGGGATTTCTCTCAGTTAGTGTCAATCTATAGATTTATTGAAAAAGTGTAGAAGGAGAAGAAAGAGTTTTATTAGAAGAAGAAAGCAGCAGGTCAGAGAGTATCTAGTGTTGCTCCACAGTTAGGCAAGAAGTATAAGGGTTTCAATTTGGTCCTACCCCGTAATCTCAAAACAGGGCCAATTATAGAAACTAGCATAGAGTGGTAAAGGGAAATTTGGGCAGCCACAATCTCAAGTTGCCTCTACACTAAGATCAGTAGGTAAGAGAGATTTAGTTCCTCAGTGTCAACATGCTTTAAGAGGCACAAGGGGGAATGTTGGAGGAAGCTAGGTATGTGTTATACTTATAGATAGTTAGGTTATATGCATAAGGATTGTCCTTAGAGATAGTGTGGATTAGGGATCAGTACCTACATATACTGGAAATCAAAAGTGAAGTTGAGGAGAGAAAGTTGAAGGAGCTCAGAGAGATAGATCAGAGTCTCGACATGAGCATAAAGCGCCTGCCTATTAGTATGCCATTAGGGCATGAAAGGATGCTGATGAGCCAGATGTCATCACTCGTACTTTTCTCCTCTTTGACTCTTCTATTTTAGCATTAATTGATTTATGGCCTACACATTCATATGTTTGTATATATTGAGCATGAGACCTAGGGTTAGTTTCAAAACCACTTAACTTAGAGACCATGGTTAGTAAACTTATAGGCTAGCATATGGTATTTGAATGAGTGCATAAAGAATGTCCTTTATGGATACAAGACAATCAGTTTCTTGCTGACCTAAAAGAATAACCTTTCAATGATTTTGTCTTGATATTAGTCATGGACTAGTTATCCTACAAGCATAAAAGGTTGACTCTTCAAGCTAATGATAAGTCTAAATTCATAGTTATTGGAGAGAGGATTAACTTCTTGTATAATATGATATCCATAGTCATAGCTAGGCGGTTAATGAGGAAAGGTTGTCAAACATACCTTGCTCATATGTATGACACCAGAATAGGAGAACTAGATACGAGTAGCATAACTATTGTGGCTGAGTTTATTGATGTCTTTTCAAAAGAATTACTAGGTTTGACACCAAAAAGAGAACTTGAGTTTAGTATTGAGGTTTTACCTAGTACTACTCTAGTATCTATAAGACCTTACCGTATGGTGCCAATAGAGTTAAAAAAGTTAAAGGTGAAGTTACAAGAGTTATTGGATAAGGCTTTTATTAGACCGAGTGTTTCATCATAGGGATTACTGGTTCTATTTATCAAGAAGAAGGATGGTTCACTTCGGGTCATTTTGGAATGTGTGATCGAAATAGAATGTATAAATTTAATTAAAATCACTAAATTCCATATTTTGTTCAATATGCCATAAATGCCTAAATATGTGTATTGCCATTAATGTCATCCATTTATTATGTTGTATGAAATGTAATAAGTATGCTAATGTGTTTAAATTGTTAGAATGGATTTGAAATTTAGTGAATGTGAAAAATGTGCCTAGTGTGTCGTATATGACTAATATAGAGTAAATTGAGGTTTGAATGGCATTATGAGTTGCATGTGCCTAATTAAGCTTACTGTGGGATTAGTTTGTCTATTTGACATATTTATGAGTGGTTGATAGCATTTGAATACATTAAAAATGGGAAATGCCTAAGTTATAACCTTTATGCTATGTGTGCACATTATGGAAAAAGTAACCCAAAATATGCTTATATGTAATTTTTTTTATGATAACAAGCATGTTTAAGGTGAGTTGTAACATGCTTCATTTGTGTGCTCTTTGTGGTTGTTCTTGGTGCATTGGCTAAATAGTTTGGAAGGCAAACCTTGCATGTGTTTGTTTTAACAAAAGTTAACTAAAGAAAAATGATTGTGTATGGCCTAGTGGTCAAAATCCCTAAATGAGCATATAACTCATTAATTTTAGTGCTTTAAACTTTAATTATGTATGTATAAGTCATTGAGTACGACTAGGTAGCAAGCTTGATGATGGACACTAAATATGCCTATGTGAGCTTGTATGTTGAATGGCTTTGTAGGTGTGCATATGCATGATGAATCATAAATTGGGAATATTGAAATGTATACATGTTTCACCCATTATGATGATTTCAAGTATGATCACTAGCATAAAGAAACTAGGTTTATGACTAAATATGTCTTAAATGCGAAATGAGCATAAAAGAGTTCTTTAAAACACATTATGCCATATAATGAGAAATTGATAAACATGAAGGCATAAATTGTCCTAAATGGATTTATGACCTTAATTGAATGTATGTATATATAATGTATGCTAAAAATCCATAAATGAGATAGATATTATGATTGATTATGCATATGGCACAAATATGGCATAATGGTGTGTTAAAATAAGTATGAATGCTAAAATGAAATTTACAATGAAAATAAACTAGATGGCTAAAATAAGTAAACTAAAAGCTATAAAAGTTTATTTAATGAGGTGAAACTATAAATAATGGTTTTTAGCCCATGAGATACAATAACCTAGGAATGAATAGGTTGAATGATTAGCTTGGAGATATAGTAGCACTTTCGTTTCTTAGATGAGATCCAAAGGTTCACTTTTAGTCTTACTTATGGATATGTGTGCTAAGATTTTTGAATTTATGTGGGTGCAACCATATGGTCCCTTAGGGAAAACTACTACATAATTTTAGCTAGTGTAATAGCTAAAAGGTCCAAAATGTAGGCCACTATATAAGTTACAACCCTATTATCCATAGGCTTAAGGTTATCCCTATGGGCATAAGTTTAGAAAAAAAAAGGCTAACAACAAAAGTCAACACATAATGCATGTCATGATTATAATATGACTGATAAGTGTATGTACAATGTGAAAATGGCTCAATGTGGTAAATTATTGATTTTATATGTTAGTTTGCTACACATGGATGATATGTATATCATTGTATATAATATATGTCAAATAGATCATAATTTTGTCATATCACTATTTGCATTTGTATAATGCAATATGCAAAATAGTTATGCATTAAAATGAATGGCATATACTTATGGAATGTTAAATGCCTAAATTTAGCACATGTTATTTTGATTACACCACAAAGCATTCACTTACTGTGTTGTTTGTTTACGATGAGTAGGTGCTAAGACATTTTGATACTCGAAGCCTTGGGACATTCAAACTTATCAAGGAAAGGCTTTCTTTTGGTAAATATTGTATATATTATTATTGTGATGTATAGGATGCACTTAAATGTGTAATTTAAGGGATAGGCCTAAATTGTATCTAAATTGTAACTTAATGTTTCTTTTTTGATTTTAAAGTGTGTAAACCTTATTAAACTATGAAATTGCATGTTGTGCTACATGATATCTCTTCTTGAGGTTGAGATATCCTATGTTGTGGAGTGATCAAAGGATCATAGGGAGCATGTAAAAGTGCATGAATGGAAAATAGAAGTGTATTTTCTTATGCAGGTTACTATTAAAAAATTTGGGATAGTTTCTAGTGTAGCTATTATGCTATCAAAATTTTGGCATGAGGATTCTCAGTTTTTGAATATGTAACATTATTTAGAAAAGGCTTTTGAAAGCTAGTATTTTTAAAAAACATAATTTTAAATATGAATGTTTTATATTAAGTAAAAGAGTTAAATGAGTTGAATATCTTGACATGCAAGCACACCTTAGTTGGGCTCGGTGAGAAGCCATGTTTGAATTGTGTAAGGGGTGTCATAAGAACAATCTATTTTAACATGGATGAAATGTCTAGTCTTTGTTAACTAGTCCATAATAACACATATTGAATCACATCTATTCTTGGTTATGGTTAGTCCCACTATGAAATCCATTGCGACTATCTCTGGTTTCTATTCTAGTGCTGCAATATGGGAAGTAATCTAAAGGGTACTTGGTGTTTAGCTTTCACTTGCCAACATGTTTGGCATTTTGTCACATAGTCTGCTTTATCCCTTTTCATGCTAGGCCACCAATAATAGGGTTTTAAACCGTGGTACATCTTTGAGCTCCAAAGATACATTGTATTTGGTGTATTATATGCTTTCTATATTATCTATTTCTTAAGTTAATCTACTTCCAGTACACATAATCAATCATGATAGTATAAGCATCCATATACTTTAATTTCATATTCAGTAGGCTTCGCCTCTTAGATTGAACCTATTATAGAGAAAACTTGGCTATATTCCTTTTGTTCATCTTTCACCTACCATATTAAGCATGATTTCATTTGCAATTCTACTAAAAGTGCTCCAATTTCTATATGTTTTAGCTTTAGATTCATTACTTTCATAGCTAATATGAGCTTTCAACTTAATATATCAACTTCCACATTAGTTTTTCTTAGATGGTAATCACTATGGCAATCATAATCCTTTACTAATTCCATCCATCTCCATTGTCTCAGGCTTAACTCTTTTTGTGTTGAAAGATATTTCAAACTCTTATGTTCACTATATACTTAACATCTCTCCCTATAAAGATATTGCCTCCACTTTTTTAAAGCAAAAACAATGGCTGCCACTTACAAATCATTTGTTTGATAGTTTCTCTTATATGGTTTCAACTACCTGGATGCATATGCTATCACCTTGTTATTCTACGTTAATACACACCTATGTCTATTATGAGAAGCATCACTATAAATGATAAAGTCTTTTCTTGACTTCGGCTATGTGAAGATTAGAGCTCCTATCAATATGGTTTTTAGTCTATCAAAACTTTCTTGACATTTGTCATCCCATAAGAACTTAACAGTTTTATAGAGTAAACAAGTTATAAGAGCAGCAATAATTGAAAAATCCCATGACAAACCATCTGTAATAACATGTCAATCATAAGAAACTTCTAATCTCTATCACATTTATCAGTTGTTTCCACTCTAAAATGGCTTTCACCTTGCTAGGATCCATCATTATGCCCTTTACTAAGGCAATGTGACCTAAGAATGATACCTTACTATGCCAAAATTTACATTTTCTTGGCTTGGCATACAACTATTTCTCTCTTAAAGTCTGTAAAATCAAACTCAGATGCTGCTCATGCTCTTTTTTAGTCTTAAAATATACCAAGATTTCATCAATAAAAACTAACACAAATTAATCAAAATAGGGGTCTGAAAATCTAATTCATTGAGTTTATAAATGCTTGTAGAGAATTAGTAATGCCAAAATGGCAATACCAAGATCTCATAGCATCTATACTAGGTTTAAAAAGCTATTTTTGGAATATCCTACTCTTTAATCCTTAATTGATGATACTTGATCTTAATATAATTTTTGAAAATACATTAGCTCCTTGAAGTTAATCGAAGAGATTATCAACTCTGGGTAATGGGTATTTATTCTTAATGGTCACTTTATTTTTTTATATGTGGTATGCATACAACCGTAGGGTGCCATCTTTTTTCTTCATAAACAACACTAGCGTTCCCCAAGGTGAGGCACTCAATCTAATGAAAGCCCTTATCAAGTAACTCTAATAATTGCACATTTAACTCCTTCAGCTATGCAAGTGCCATCCTCTATGGGGCTAAGGTTATTTACATCGTGCCAGGATATACCACAATCTCAAAGTTAAGTTCTCATTTTGGTGGTAAACCCAATAACTCATTTGGAAACACATCAGGAAATTCTAACACTATTTGTATCTCACTAATGCTTGGTTCTGTCTCTTTAGTATCCATTATATGAGCTAGATATGTTGAATAACCTTTCATTTCAATCACTTAGTTATAACTACTGAGATGACATTAGATTAAAAAATATGTTCTTTCACCCACTACTGTAATTTTAACCCCATCTATTGTCTTAAGTGTGATTCTCTTCTACTTCAATCCATTATTGCTTGAAGCTTAGATAATCAATCCATGCCTAAAATGGCATTGAACTCATCGAACAGTAACACAATGAGATCCATAGGGAATTCATATGCTTAAATTGTGAAAGCACAATTTTTGTATGTTCTATTAACAACCATATGTTATCCTATAGGGTTGCTAAACATAATTTCTAGGTCAAGTTGTTCAAATTCTAACCCTCTATCACATGCTTGTACAGTGTAAATATTAAAATGTGTTGATCCAAGCTAAATTAAAGCCAAAATAGGTATTTTAGAAAGATAGAATATACCCGCTATCACATTAGTAGAGTCACCCTTTTCTGGTCCTTGTATAACATATTGGTGAGCTAGAGCTATCACCTCTATTCTCTAAACTATCTCTAACCTTGCTCTTTTGCTACTACTAACTCTATCACCTTTGTCTCCTTTCTGACCTCTAGTGGGTGTTGGAGATGAAGCTTGAGATTGAGTGGCATCTCTTATTAGCTTAGGGCAGTCCTTAATCAAATGCTCTTTTAAACCATATCCATAGCAAGCTCCTAGAGCGGTACTCCAGTATACACCTCCATGCTTTCTACCACAATATTGACAACTAGCTAGTGCACTCCTTGCTATGGAAATATGTGCACCAAAAGCTTTTATTTGCTATCATACTCTGGTTGACTTCCCTATATTATTCTCTAAGTTAGAGCTTATCTTTGAAATTGATGTTCAGTAAACTGATTGCCTTTCTATCTTTTTCTTGCCTTTGGGCTAAACTGGCTCGACCATGAGTAAAAGATATTTTCTTTCAGAAATTGTCTCTTTTTTCTTTTAATATATCCTCTACTATGTAAGCTACTAACACTAAGGAAGGAAAGTCCCAAATTTTCATCATTGCCACCTGTAATTCAATGTTGTTGTTAAGGCCTTTGTCTAATCTCTTACACCTATCAACTTTAGTTCATACAATCGCCTTTGTATATCAACTGAGCTTAGAAAAATCCTTTTTATATTTATTAGTTATTCGATATCCCTACTAAAGATCTAAAAACTCTTGTCTATTATTCTCTAAGTAATTCTCCATGATATATTTTTCTTGAATTCTTCTATGAAGAAATCCCAAGTTAGCTCTATTAGAGCTTTATGTTCTAAGACTATCTCCCACTATCTATATGCTTCCTCTTATAATAAGGAAGTAGCACAAATTACATTCTCCTCTAGAATACAATTGAGTTGTTGTAGAATTCTAATGGTTCTTTCTAACTAATACTTAGATGCAACTATATCATTGGGTTATGCACTTTTAAAATCCTCATTAACCATTTTCTTGACTCTTTCTAAGTATGTATTTTGGAGGGCTTATAAGGGTGGAGGTGGATATGCTATAGTAGTGGCCTGTCTAAAGCAGTAACCAACTATTATATTAATACTAGCTATATTTATGCTAGCTGTGTAGCATAACTAGGTATTGGTGTCTACTTGCTTACTAATTTATTCATTGTTGTTAGGCCATGATTCTCTACCTCTTCCACACCATCAGGTGGTGTAAATTTTGACATCTTTAAGCTACATCAAAAGAATAGTTTTCATTCTCAAGAAGTGTAGTTTTTAAAAAATACATAACACTGATCCTAAGGCACTTAAATGTAATTTCTATACACTAAAGAATGCCTAAACATATATTGATACCACAAAATGTGACACTCTTTACCAAATCTAATCATCAGACCTAGATAAGGAATGGCACACAACCATATCACATGATGGTATCTAACATATTCATTGTTTTGTCCAATTAGAGTTTTATTTAAATTTTTGAAATATTCATGGGAAAAATCTGGCAGGATAACAGCTTTCTGGAGAAAACCCAAAAATTAACCTATAGAAAGTACACTTCTATATTCACATATTCATCAATCTCTAACACTAAATCCTTCTGATCTATCTAATAATCTCAAATAGTTATGTTATCAATCATTCCCAACACATCAGCATTGTTCACAACTATATTATTTTCATCACACCATTCACACATGTATATATATTTAATTATATGCATATAAAGCATTTAGGTTTCAAAACATAACACATAATTTTTTAGGACCCACTACCCTTATTTACATATGAGTGCCATTTAGTTAATATAAAGTATAACATGAGTCATACACACACACATACACACATATATACATATGTATGTATATACACACACATATATACATATGCATATATATACAAATATACATATACATACACACACACACACACATATATATATGTATATATATATATATGTGTGTGTGTGTGTGTGTGTGTGTGTGTGTGTGGGTGTGTGTGTGTGTGTGTGTGTGTGTATCTATATATATATAGATATGTGTATATGTATATATGAATAT
>CANXYI012000411.1:0-11226 GCA_948208565.1 Hura crepitans
ATCTAAGCAATATTTGATAAAGTTTTAAAATGGTCTATAACTGTTAAGGAGTGAACACTTAGAGCAATTCTAGGATGGGTGAACTGGTGGGAAGTGCATCGCCTGTTGAATTTCTTCAGGAGTTTGGTAGGAGGTGTCACAGGAGGCCTAGTGCACCAGTATCACAAAAATTAGCCTTAGCTCAGAGATCAGGCCTAGTAAGATAGTTTAGGCCCCACCAATAACATAGGCAAGCCATAAGTGCTCCAATTTCTATGGCTAGGAGTGCATTACCTATGTGTGCTAGAAGACATTAGGGTATCTATTGGAGGTCTATTCTAGGAGCTTGTTATAGATGTGGCTCCAGGGGCTACTATAAGAAAGATTACCCATTAAGACTAGATGCCGAAGACTCCAATTGACTCTAGGCCTCCTTAGCCATTCTAGCTAGAAGTTAGAAGGAAAGAAAGGGACACAAAGTAAAGACTAGCTAGAAGCCTTAAATAAAGGTAAGCCAGAGGATAGTGGCTAGAGCATTAGCTCACCAATATGCTATTTAGGCGTGAGAGGAGACAAACTCTTAAGATGTTATTGCTAATACATTTTACTTCTTTGACTCATCTATTTTGCCACTAGTTGACCGAAGCTCAATGCTCTTTTATGCTTATACCACAGTAGCACAAGATAGGGGATTGTAGCCAAAACCTTTAGATATAGAAATTATGGTTGGTAACCTTATAAGGAAACACTTGATAATGAGGAAAGTATACAAGGATTATCCTTTAGTTATTGAAGGGCATGTGCTTTTTTCTAATATGATTGAACTAACCTTTAATGAGTTTGATATCATACTAAGGATAAATTAGTTATCCAGGCATAATGCCATAGTAGACTACAGATGAAAGAGGCTTACTCTTCAGACAATAGATGGAGAGAAAATTATAGTAGTGGGTGAAAGAAGAATTCTTATCTAATTTAATCTTTGTAGTGATAGCAAGAAGATTGGTTCAAAAGGGCTATTAAGCATACCTATCACATGTAGTAAATACTAAATAGATAGGGTTTGATGTTAGCCAAATATCAATGGTAGCAAAATTTCCTAATGTCTTTTTAGATGAGCTGCTAGGACTACCACTCGAACGTAAGATAGATTTTGTCATTGAGGTGTATCCAGGCATAGCCCTGATATCAATAGCCCCTTATAAAATGACACCAATAGAGCTAAAAGAACTAAAGGTATAGTTACAGGTGCTATTAGATAAAGGGTTTATCATACCTAATGTTTCACCTTGGAGAGCAACAGTATTGTTTGTAAAGAAGAAACATGGTTCACTATGTCTATGTATAGACTATAGAAAATTCAATAAAGTGACCATTAAGAACAAATACCTACTACCCAAAATTTATGACCTGTTTAATCAGCTGAAAGGGTCTAATGTTTTCTCATACATTGACTTGAGATCTGGGTATCACCAACTTTAGATAAAAGAATCTAACATTCCAAAAATAGCTTTTTACACCAAGTAGTGACATTATGAATTTCTAGTGATGCCATTTAGGTAAACTAATGCTTGAGTAACATTCATAGACATGATGAATTAGATATTCAAACCATACCTAGACTAGTTCATGGTAGTGTTCATTGATGATATCCTAGTATATTCTAAAACCAGAGAAGAACATGAATAACATCTCAGGCTAGTATTATAGACATTGAGAGAGAAGTAGCTATGTGCTAAATTGAGTAAGTGTGAAGTTTTGCTAAATGAAATAGCCTTTTTAGGACATATTGTGTCAGCTGATGGGATCAGAGTGGACCCTAGTAAAATTAAAGTCATATTAAAGTGGAGACCTCTAAGGAATGTGATAAAAATCAGAAGCTTCTTAGGACTAGCTAGATATTATAAGTGATTTGTTAAGGAATTTTCAATGATTATTGCTCCCATGACATGCCTATTGAGGAAAGATGTGAAATTTATGTGGGATAAAAAATGTCAAGAAAGCTTTGGCAAATTGAAGGCCATGTTAACAGAAGCTCCAATCCTTACACAACTAGAATCTGGGAAAGACTTTATCATTTATAGTGATGCCTCTCATAATAGGCTTAGGTGCATATTGATACAAGATGGTAAGGTGGTAGCATATGCATATAGATAATTAAAACCATATAAGAGAAACTATCTTACTCATTATCTGGAGTTAGGCATTACCTATATGGTGAAAGATGCTACATATATATAGATTATAAAAGCCAAAATACTTACCTATCATAAAAGAACTAATCTATGGGGATGGATAGAGTTGATCTAGTACTATGATTGCCTAATTGACTACCATTCTAGTAAGGAAAATATGGTGGCATATGCATTAAGTTAGAAACGCTTGTGCACCTTAAAGGCAATGAATGTCTAGTTGCAATGCTGAGAAGATGGGGCCTTGCTAATTGGATTGCAAGTAAAACCTAACTTAGTTCAACAAGTGAAAGAGGCATAACAAGATGATAATCAAGTTTTGCACTTAATTAATTTAATCAAAGAGAAGAAGCCTACTAAGCATGAGATCAAAATAGATGGATGTTTGTATTATCATGATTGATTTTATGTACCTAATAAAGAAGACATTAATAGATAAAACTTATAGGAAGTGCATAATTCCCCTTATGCCATGCATCCTCAGAGCATAAAAATGTACTATGACTTAAAACCTTATTATTGGTGGCTAGGAATGAAAAAGGATATAGCTAAATATGTAACTAGATGCCTCACCTGTTAGTAAGTGAAAGCTAAACATCACATTCCTTCTGGATTACTTCTTCCTATAGTAATGCCAAAATGGAAATGGAAAAGAGTCATAATAGACTTCATAACTAGATTACACATGACAAGAAATAAATATGATGCAGTGTGGGTAATTGTAGATAGATTGACCAAAACAACACATTTCATCCCAGTAAGGATGATTACTCTTTAGAAAAACTTGTATAACTATACATTGATGAAATTGTTAAACTATATGGGGTACCAACATTTATTATCTCAGATCAAGACCAGAGGTTCACATCTAGGTTTTGGAAGAAATTACATGATGCCTTAGGTATTCGACTTACCTTTAGCACAACATTCCACCCACAAATAGATGACCAATTAGAATAAGTGATTTAGGTGCTATAAGATACACTAAGAAGTTGTACCATTGATTTTAAAGGTAACTAAGATCGATATTTGTCCTTAGCAAAATTTGTGTACAATAATAGCTATTTGGAAAGCCTAGGAATGGCACCATATAAGGCTCTATATGGGAGAAAATGTCAAACCAACCACTATGCTGGATAGAATTGGGTGAAAGCAAGCTAATAGGGCTAGATTTGATTAGAGATGTAAAAGAAAAGGTTAAAGTCATCATAAATTAGTTAAAAGCAGTGAAAAATAGATGGAAATCATATGAAGATTTGATAAAAAAGCCAATTGAGTATGAAGTAAGAGATAAAGTCTTCCTGAAGGTATCATCTAGTGAGAAAAAACTCGATTTGCCAAGAAAGGCAAGCTAAGCCTAAGATTCATCGGTTCGTATAAGGTGATTAGATGTGTTAAAGCAGTGGCATATACATTGGCATTACCTCTAAAATTATAGCAAATATATGATGTCTTTCATGTCTCAATGCTAAGAAAATACCGATCGAACCCTTTTCATGTATTTTCAATAGAGGAGATAGAAATACAACTAGATTTATCATATAAAGAAGAACCAATCTAGATCCTAGCATGGGAAGTGAAAGAGCTAAGCAACAAAATAATACCATAGGTAAAAGTGTTATAAAAATAGCATGGCTTATAGGAAGTAACAAGGGAAAGTGAATAATAGATGAGAGAACAATACTTGCAATTGTTCGAACTAGGTAAATTTTGAGGACAAAATTTTTTTAAAAGATGAAGGAATTGTAATGCCCAAAAATCCCAAATTTATAAATAGTACTTCTTGGGGCATGAATAGTATTTCCTGAGTAACCATGTCACACCGACGTGGCCGAGGGAGAGTACTAGTCATAGAACTATGATGGGCAAAATAATGATGAAAACAAAGTTATTCACACTTTCCACTAAACCAATAAATTTTGTTTCGTCAATATATAGTGAATAGTGACCTAAGTGCACATTGAGTTATAAATTGGTCAAGATATGCTCGGACTGACTTGAAAATAGCATGATTATAAGGTCAAAAATTCCAAATAGTTCAATGGTGGTGGAATTGAAATTTTCTAATGTTAATTGATATTTAATCGAAATTTCTTGAATATGCAATTAAATAGTTAACCTAGTTCCCATTGGAATTTGGGCTCGAGATTTTAGGGGTCCCTAAATTGAGAATTCCTATAATTTTTGGCACTAGAAAGAGTAATTTTTAAAGCTTCTAACATTAATTTCACATTTTTGAAGCTTAAAATATAAACAGGATTAATACGGACTGTTCGATTGTCACATGGCTAAATCATGGCCGTCGGTGCTATTAACATAAATAGTGTAAGGTGTGTTATGTGTATAGGTTCCAAAACACTTCTCCTTCTCCCTTAAACCCGAAAAGTTGATGCCATATGAGGATTTTCTCTCCTTTTTTTTTCATTTCTTCCTTAATTCTCTACCAAAACCCACACTTTTTACATAAAAATTGATTTAGTTGATCCCTAAAAGCTGAATTTTAGGTCAATTTTGGATAAAGAGGCCATTTAGAGGTAAAAATAATTATTTGAAAATTTAGGGTTTTAAACTTCTAAATTGATGTAACCCTTAAAATGAAACCCTAACATTTTTCTAGGTAACTAAAGGTGCTCCAAATCACAATTTTAGTCTTATTTTTGAATTTAAAGATGTATAAATTTTTAGGATAGTAAGAGTAAGGGCAAAAAGAAGCTATAGAATCATATGGGATATTAAAGAACCTCTTTATAGGTGTATTCAAAAAAATACGTGCATAGATGTGTGAATTGCACAAGTTCTATAATAGTTGTTATTTAGGGTTTAATTGATTTTAGGGGTATATTAGGGTTTATTGTATGTTAATGGATTAATATGAATGAAAATTAAGTGAAAATGGGATAAATATGGAAGATGCAAAAATGTACATGTTGAATGGCTTAAAGTGACTATTTGATGTGACAAAGCTATATGATGAATAATAAATGTGCTTATAAAAATGGTTTTTGAAATTAGGATTGGAAATGGAATAAGAAAAATGTAAATGAGGCATATAAATCATATGTGACAAGAATAAAATGAATATTAAATAGCCTATATATGTTAGACAACTTGCTGGATAGGTTGATCGATCAACTAGGGGATATAGCAGCTATTAGGACACTTTGCTATCATTGACATCAAGATATCGATGTTTGATTACACTTAATTGATGTAATATGGGGGGTGCAGTAGTTGGAAGGTCTAACAAAACCACTGCACATATTCTAAAGTGGGTCCTACCATTGAGAGGTTAGGACCATTACATATATATGTATTAATTTTACTGATGGTATTGATTATAATATGGGTGATACTACAGGAGGTTCAATAAGACTACTGTATATATATGTATTGATTTTATTGATGATATTGCTTATAATATGGGTGCAGCTATCGGGAGGTCCAACAGAACCACTACATGCAATCTAAAGTGGGTGCGGCTTCTAAGAGATTCAACAGGGCCACTGTACACCATAGTGATGTGACATGCTGGTGCAATAGTCGTAAGGTCCAAAATATAGGCCACTACACACCATAATCCCAATATCTAGTACTTAGATATGTGTCTATAGTTATGGGCTAGTAATGTGGGAAAAGGCAATAAGTGATATGATGAATAATGAAATATTTAATTTATACTATGAGTGCATATGAAGTTAAATTAACTAATTTACAGTAATGGCTTAAATAAGTTAAGAAATTTAAATAACGACTTTAACATTGATGTAATAAGTTAATTGATAAATGAATATAAAACCTAATAATCATGAATGAACAAGGAAACCAATTGTAAATATAAATAATGGACCATAAAAGTGGAAACAACATAAAATGGACAATAATTGGTCATAATATTGCAATGACATAACATGATTAGTTTGGCACTGTTATAGACATGGTAAAATATGTTAATGTTATATGACATGTTTTATTTTGAACTTGCATGTTTGGCATGAATGCATATATGTGTGTGAGCATATTTTATTGAATACACAATTAAGCTTTATGCTTAGCGCATCATATTTTTTGATGCAGAGGCAGTAGATTGATCCAGCTTCGATCTAGCCTTAAGATAGTAGTGCAGTGTAGATAACCTTTCATCTTGCTGTACCTTTGCATTCTTAGTGTGATGTAAATAAGACTAGTTGGCACTCATATGTACGTAAATAGGATATTGGTACATTGTAATCATACGTATGAATAACTTAATGAAATATGCTATTCATGTAAATTAAATAGATAGATAACTATAGCATTAAATTGATATGTGATGTGTGCTTGATATACTATGACATTGAGACTATGATATATGTTTTTATTGCATTATGACTGACATCACTATGTGCTGATTGACGACATTAAAGGGTTATAAGGATATAGTTGGCTGAGTTTGATGTTAGGAATGTTATAGAATTGTTAATTTTCATAGGTTTATTTTAGGACATGACATTAAGCAGCCATTATGCTATTGGATTGCTGTTAAAATGGAATAGTAATACCTTATATGTTTGAACACTCAGCAATTGGTTTAATGATATACAGGCCTAAGATGCTCACGATACATCCAAATTAATATGTATAACTAGGTGAAACTAGTTAACATGTCATCTTTTATTCGAATTGGCAATAGTTCAGGTAGGAGGTACCATAATATGCTATTTCTCATTCAAATTTAACTACCGAGTTAGGTGAGGGGTGTCACGAATATGATATATGTATCAAATGAACTATGATTAACATGAGACACAAAGGTTTGCTAATTGTCATGAATTGCTTTAACATGAGTTGCATTTGATAAATGTGACATCACAAGACATTTATTGAGTTAGTAAGCACAGGTAAAAGCATACCTGGCATTGTATAATTGAAATGGCTCCATGATTTGAAATTTATTGCGAACATTAAAGATTGTTGACTTAAGATATATGGTTTAAAGAAATTAAGTCTATATGTGATACATTGTAAAAAGGGAACATGCCTCATGTGGTTTTTTTATAGGTGCATGATAATTTCCTCTAAGAATGGTGATATGGCTTATTGAACTAGGATTTTATGATTTGTATGATGTGTAAAGATATATAATAGAGTGTAATGATGAAAATCAATTTGACTGGAAAATTATGACATGATTAGACATAAAGATAGATCACTATAACTTATATGCATTATTTATGTGAAGTGAATATAGTTAATGTTATAAACGATGAAATAATTAACTTTGCTATGGTGATGTTATAAAAGCTGTATGATTGTATGAACTTGTGATTTGTTTGAAAGTTTAATTTATGACTATAATGCTTAAAAATCTCGAGGTTATGAATAGTACTTCCTAGTATGTGAATAGTGCTCTTGAGACCTAGGGTATACTGAAGCAACTAGATGGAAGTATTAATCATATTAAAATTTTAGGCAAAGTTTAAAATGAAAATGAAATCATTAAGGTGGTTAAAAATGCAAGTAAAGTTTTTGCAACCATGTTATATAAATAGTGTCTTAGTATAGCTGAGTCATAAAAATATTTTGTTTTTGCTCAAATTGACTTAGGATTAATACAACTTGGTACTTAAATATTTTAAATAGTCTATTGGCATGGCAATTGAAATTTTTGGATATTAGAAAGTATTTTTATAAAATCGAGTAATGACAAAAGTTACAATTTTAATTGAATTTTCTTTGTTTTTAAGCATCAGTTATTAGAGGCTTATGGGTCTTAGATTGTATGATTTTATGGGGCACAATAAGGTTGAAAAAGGGTTTTACTTAGAGGATTTTACAAGGAGAAAAATAAATGACCATTGGATCTTTATTAAAGTGATATTGACCAATTAATTTAAAGACCATATATATAAGTCAAAGTCTTTAAGTGATGGTCATAGTTTAAAGAGTAGAATTGGCATCTTCTTCCTTTTTTCTTGAAGGATGCCAATGTCACCTTCATAGTGAGCATACCTCTATTTTCTCTTCTAATCCTCTAATCAAACCCTAATTTCTCCTATCTAACCCCCTAAACTTGCACTCTAAAGCCTTAACCCATCTTAAATTGCAAGAAAATCAAGTTAGAAAAGAAGATTTTGATGGATGAAGGTGGATGTGAATAGTGACACATTTTTTGATTGGGTAAGATTTTTTAGGGTTCCATATTTTTAAAAGGTTCCTAGGATGCCCAAGAACATGTTTCTTAAGTTGAATTTAATTTTTGATGTGAATATGATTTTATATGGATTTTTATGCAATAAGCCTATTTATTCATGTAGAGCAAAGTGAGAGAGACAAGGGTAAGGAGATGGCTTAAACTAACTTAAATAGTGTATGTTGGACTCAAGGTAAGTGTAATCAAAGTAATTTATGATGTGTGTGCTTGTGCCCTAATGAAAAAGTGTGTGTAATGGTGTATGGAAATGTGATAATAGCATGTAATGATGTTGAATGCTTATGAGTTGTGTTATGTGGATTTATGTATATGCTTTTATGCCATTGAAGTGATTAATTAAGGATAGAAGTGTATGTGTGTAGGTATGATGGCTGAATGGCCTAGTGTTTGTGGGAATTTGAGGCAAAATGGTCTTATAGGCATATGTTGGTGTGTTTAAAGCTAAAAATGCCCATTATGTGTAATGTTATCTTATCATTGGAATGACATGTCTAATGTATGCTAATTAACTATAAATGGTTGTTTTGAATCTAAATTATGTGGTGGCCAAATGCTTGGATATGTGCATTTAAGAAAGCTAATTATATACATACTTGGCATTTTAGGTCATAGGTGATTTAAGATAAGTAAGGCCTATGTAAATATTGCCAATTATGTGTTAAATGTAATTATGTCTTTTTTATGTCACCTTGGTTGAAGCAATCGTATGACTTATTGAGTTATGTTTTTTATCATGGTAGTATGCCAAGAGGTGTATACTATATATGACATATTATGATGGCTAAAGTTTCAGTTTTGTATGGACAAAAAAGGGAGTATGTTTAGGTTAAATTGTAAGTATGGTTACATCATGTATGTTATAGGGCTAGGTATGATTATTGTAATGATGTATGTTTATAAATGTTAAGAACTAATCATGATAAAATAAAGAAGTTAACACTTTCCCCCATTTTGGTTATTTATTGGCAAAATAATCTTTAAAATCTACTTTAAACTATTTTAATACGTTGAAACCAATATAAATTTGGTGATTAGCACATACAAGTAAACAACCTAGATTGGATAGGTTGACTAGTCAACTACGTGTTTATTAGCTGCGATGGTATTTTTGTATTTGATTTCGTGACCTATGGGTTCTATGTTGTTTTTTGTGACCTATAGGTCCTATGTTGATATTGTTGTGCCTTTATAGTCCTAATGACTTTTAGGTCCATGTTGCTGGACCTTCACAGTCGTAATGACCTTCGAGTTTATGTGATAGGCTTTTGTAGTCTTGATAACCTTTTATAGACACTGGGTCTCTAGAGCTCCTAGGTTCAGTTTGCCTAACGATGATAAAAAGGACAAAAATCCCAAAAATGGATTTTTATGTCCAAACTAAAGATCTCAAAACCTTTTCTTAAAAAAAATAAAAAACGACCATTTTTTAAGAGAAAATGGCCGTTTTAAAGAAAACTAGCGAGAATGGCCGTTTTGATTGTTTTGGCCCAGAACGGGTCGTCTTGCACGCGAGACGCATGTTTTAGGCCCAAAACGGCTGTTTGGCCCAAAATAGGCGTTCCCGTTTGCGAAATAGCCATTTTGCTTTTGAAAACGACCATTTTGGCCATTTTCACCCAAAACGAGCGTTTAGCCCTTGGAAACGGCCATTTTAGCTATTATTGCGCTGAAATGGCCGTTTTCAAGGCAAAGGGGTTATGCATAAAAACCAATTAGGTCATTTTGAGCCAAGGTTAGTCAATTTTAGGAGAGAGAATATTTTTTAGAGAGAGAAATTGCACAAAAAATGTAAAAATTCTCTACCAACTATATTTTTTTGGGTTTTTTCGAAGATCCAAGCACCGTTTTCAATCTGATTCAAGATCTTTTTGAAGGCAAATATACCGGTGTGTTGACCGACCTATTTTTCTTCTACTTTTTGGTTTTTCCTTTTGTAAATAATTTATCCATCTACCAGTTAGATGTGATAAATTATTAGTGCCATATTTTTGTATTTATGAGACTCCTTATTTTCCTTTAATTTCTGTCCGTGCCTTTATTTTTTCTTCGCATAAAAAAAATTATTTTTGGTCATTTGGGCTAATTTTATTTTTCTTCTTGCATTATCCATCCATTAGTTAGATGTGAAAATTTATTTGGGCCATATTTTGCATTTTGTGACTATGAATTTTTATTTATTTCTTGTCTATCTTTTATTTTTGATTCACATCAAAAATATTATTTTTTATCGTTTAGGATGATTTTATTTTTCATTTTGCATTACCCATCAACTAGTTAGATGTGGTCACTTATTTGGGCGATATTTTGTATTTTTGTGATTGTTTATTTTTATTTAATTTCTATCCGTTTTTCTCTTTTTCATTAGTATACTAATATATTATTTCTGCTGTTGTGATGCCAGTTACTTGAGTATTTGGGGGCTGATTATTGTTACTACTGCCTATTGCTTGTTAGATTGTATTTTAGGCATCCCAAAATGTAATTTTTATTTTTATTCGGTTAGATTGTAGTTTAGGTAATTGCCTTGTATTTTATTTTTATTGTTGAATTATTTCCTTGTATATTCCATGAATACTGTAATAATTAGGAAAATGATTTTTCACGCAATAGAAAAAATAACCAAAACGTTTTTATTTAATTAATTGGTGTTTTATTAATAGAATGGGTTTGATTTTTCTTAATAAAAGTCACAATAAAATTATTTTCTAAAAAGTAACATGTGAGAACTAAAGTTCTCAAATTAAATCCATTACCCGATTTATGTATGATATATCCAATTTCAACCCCAAAATATTCCACGTATGTTCAATTAGGTAGAAAAATGGTTTTAAACGTTAACAAGAAATAATAGTCAATCATATTTTT
>CANXYI012000577.1:0-10398 GCA_948208565.1 Hura crepitans
ATTTTGGAATCATTAGAGAATAAATAAAACACAATACATAACACTTATATAAAATTAGTTTTTAACCCAAAAAACCTAATTTGTTTGTTCCATCTATTTCCAATTTTTATCAATTTAATTCACATGCTCATAACATCCAAAATAAAAATAAATATTTTAATTCATCATATATCTAATCATATTACAAAAAAAATGGAAAAAAATAAACATGGATAGCCAAAAACACCAAAAGAATCTAAAATATAGTTTTTTTCGCATAGAACCACTTTATATGTGAAGAATATATTATTTTTATACATAATTTAATTTCAATGCTTTAATTGATTAAAATCTAATTTTTAAATACATCAAATCATCACTAAATAACATTAATATGAACTCAAAAATTAAATAAAATTCACTAAACCATGATACATAAAATTGGGCCATTATTATGCATGTTAACTGTAACCGTATTTCTAATCGTTTTTTAACTTCTATCATGCAAACTTGGCTTTAATACCATTTTTAATTTTCCTAAGGTACACTCAGTGGGCTTATAAATTTTTTGAGAAAATTGACAATGATAATAAATTAAGGAAATTAAAAATGAATACAAATAAAATATTAAAATAGTTTTACTATTTACCATCATCCATGAAGGGTTCCTTTTCTTTTTTTCACCTCATTGAGTTTTCACAAACCACAGTGATCCTACTAGGAGCATCTCTAAGGTATCCAAACAATAATTTATTGATGAGAGAAAAACTCAAAATCCTAAAGGCAAGTAAATATTTTGAGTCTAAAGAAGAAAAGAAAGAAAAATAGCCTTCTTACATAAAACTTGTCTATGCGAAGAATAAGGATTTCTATGTCAATTTCGGGTTATCAAAATGGGTATTTCTATACCTATTTTTTTTACCCCAGGTAAGATTTTTATTAATAAGATCTTGATCCAATAAGCCCTTAAAGAAGCCTATAAATTGTGCCTCCTAAAGGTTTTTACACATAGCCTATCACATGGGATTATGTACATAAAACTTTGGGCTTATTTTTGGGTAGCCAATGAGGGCCCTTTTGTGTCCCAATTATGATTAAATCTAGACCTAATTTATGGGCCTTTTAACACCTAAATGGCTAGGTAAGAATTAGAACAAATTAGATCCCTATATTGGGCCTCTAAGGCCCAACACATTTAATCCTAATTTTAGGCCAAATGTAACCAATTAGACTTTAAGCTTAATTTTATTATCTTTCTTATTTATCTAATATTTAATGACATCCCATACTATTAAATATTTGAGCAAATTATCTTCATCTTTAAATTATTTAAGCGTGTGACCCTATGGGTTTTTAAAGCACTTTGTAGTACACAGTGAATTAGACTCCTAGTCTAACTGTAACTCTAATAATTTAATCTTATTAAATTAATATTAATTCTCTAATTAATAATTCACTTGTGTACAAGTCAAGAGAGGTATCTAGCCATGCATCATGACTACCAAAATGGCAAAAAGTAAAGTGGTTTGACTTAACTCTTCCATATTCAATTAAAGTGTAATAAACTCCTTTCACCATCCTTTATCTCATCCAAGTTTGAGTATGGATTTATGTTAACTCAATTCTCAACTAAGTATATCTAATTAAGCCCTAAATATGTTAGTTATAATAGATTTATCTTTATTCCAAAAATGTCCCTGTAAATCCCATTCACACTTGGCATTTTACTTTGGCCAAAGTTTCCTAAATAAAGATGATTCAATAGAACTATGAGATAAACTCCCCACTATAATTTGGGTTTAGTGAACACTTTGTTGATCACTACCTTATCTTCAAGTGTTTCATGATATACCTAAGCATCTAGCTATGTATATTTCTTATTCAAAATAAAAGCACTAAAGTCAAAGTATATCTCTCCACACTTAAGATTGTTAGTGGTCTCAAGTCTAAGGATACTTGTACCATTGATATGATGAGATGCTTTCATTGGCATAAATTAAGTATCTATCTGAAGATTTCATGTTAGGTCTCTAATATACTTGCTTCCAAAATAAGCATCCATATGTTAACTCTAAGCATCACTACGATTATAGCTTGTTAGAACTACTTCTTAAACTACCTAAGATGTATAACATGTGCTAGCTTATCTATATTAACAATGTCTTATCTTGTTAATAATATAACAAAGGATAATTTTGGTATTGTCACATTTGCATGCAATAAAAATCTTACATTATGAATAATTCATGATTTCCTCTAGATTGTGACTATATACCAAGGACTTTATAACCTGGTTTAAGAAATTGCAAACAATTACAAGTAATATATAAAAGTACCATGGAATAAAGAATGCCTTATTAATTAATAAATAAAGTTTAAATGTAAATGAAAAATGTCCCTGCCACATGAGCTCCAAGGCATACAACTACCACCATGTATACCATTTAGTTATGTGCCTATTTCTCCCTCTATTCATTTTAGCTTCAATTATGATCTATTTACACTTGTTTCACACCGAAAATTAACAATCTCACATCAATGATTTTTCTACCAAATTATTTGGCATTTTTTTAAACAAAATGTGTTAATTTTCTTTAATAAAAGTCACAATTAAAATGTAGTTTAACAAAGGCCAATCTCTTAGAGATGGGAGTTGGGTAATTATTGCTAATTCTTATGAAATTATGGGTAATTGTTAGGTCATTATAAAAATAATGAATGACTCATTTTATAGATGTATATTATGTTGTTCATTTATCCTTTGTTTCTTATATACGATTTCAATTAGCACATTTTACTTTTCCTTGTGTGAAAAGGTGACATGGATGGTTCATAGTATTTCTACTTTCTTACATGATACAAAAGTAATAAATATTGAAATGTAAAAGTAGTATTGAGGCATAAATAAGATTTAATTACAAACCCTTTTTGTGTAAAAGATTAGTACCTAATATAGATCTAAGTGGTGACTCTCATATAATTGCCTCTTCCTTGATATCTCTATAGTGGTGACTCTAACTAGGGATTGAGAATTAAATCTGAAAGGGCCTAAATAATATACCTTTTAATATTCTAATTTTTATCAATCCCATATATTTCATAATTTATAAACTATGTCCCTTTTACCTTATATGGTGTTGCAAACCATAAACTTATTTCCACTCAAATTTAAGGGATTGGTGGCATGTCTATCCCTCACAAGCCTTATACCTTTGAGTATATCAAACAATGAACTAACTAGTCATTACTACCCTTTCTTATAAAGACCTGTTAGGAGGAACCCTTGGTTATAAGAACAATAAACCTTTTCGTTTAAACCATGAAGCCCAAGGAGTTAAGCTTAGCAACTTCCCTAAAGTTGTATTACCCTAAGTGTATGTGATTACATTGTGTATGTGGTATGGTCGATTACATTTAGCCTTTTTTAATCTGGGGCCATTTCCATTATGCCTTTTATTTAGAATTAGCCTAGTTGAATTTTACTTTGAATAAGACTTGAATGTTATAGGCCATTGCTTTTGCATGCACTTTTAATATGAGAGGTCATTAGGCCTTACTCGACCTAAATTTAAACCTATGAATCCTTATTAATGTTTAGGAAAGCCACCTAGGAAAGAATTGCTTAACCATATGTCTAAGAGTAATAAGGTTGGAAGGGTTATTACCTATGTTTGTACGTGGAATCATGCATTATGCACCGTATTTTATCTATGTCTATTCTTTATGACTAACACCTTATTTCAATAGCCACTATAAATACCTCTTTCAAGATTAATAGAAATGAGTTAGTAAATATCTCATTATAAATGAACACACACCTATTGACTTACTTAGAAGAACTATCATGTCTAGAGAAGAGTACGTGACTAAGGTTACCCTAATTAAGATGCTCTAAGATATGGGAAGAAGAATGCTAGCCATCCTCACCAATGTACAGTCTTAGAATGATAAGGGTGAGTCCTTTACTAAAACAATCAAGTAAAAGAAGTAGTTAAAGAGATCTATGACCAGTTATCCAATGATGACATCCCTATAAGTTATAAGACCTAAAATCGAGTGCACCTCATAAGACCCCTCAAGAGGTTCCTTTTAAGAAATTGATTAAGAGGTTTGAAGCAATGAGCCGATTGATTATTAAGGGTAAAGACTTAGACTTTGATGACATCAATTTAAGGCCTAATCATTTTGTACCCCATAAATTAAGGATTCTAACCTAAGTAAGTTGGATAGCACAACTAACCATATGACCCATTTAAAATAATATGTTGTAACTATATGTTCCACCAAACTATTTGAGGATTAGATTGTTAGCCTATTTAGTATGTCTTTCACTTAACAAGCCCTAAACTAATACCATGGCTAGGAGAGGAAAACCAAGGAAAACTCTATAGAAGTAGCTTGAGCATTTAATAAGTAGTATTCTAATAATGCCAATATGGAAGTCACCCTAAAAGATCTTGAGCTAGTTTGACAAAATCCCAACAAATCTTTCTCTGATTACTTAGATTGGTGGAGGACCAAATTTTTAAAAATGAAGAATAAACTAAACGACATTGATCAGATCAAAATTTTAATCCAAAATGCAAATAGTTATATGAATAATAAGCTCATTACTAAAGGCATCATTACATGGGAACAATTGAATGACATAGTAGTTAAGCTGGAAATAGCCTATGAAAACAAAAGGTTTAAGCACTCTAGTAATTTTGGCTTCTCAAACAACAATAATAGCAATGGTGCAACAAAAACCATTGATGTCAATGTTGTTTATGGAAAGTGTCTCACTAATTTAAGCAAATCTTTCTCATGGTACTAAAAGAAGCTGGTGGAAGAATATAAGTTCTAACCCCTTTGGCTAGACCCTTTAATTACACCTTTGCCATCTAATCATTAACATAATTAGTATTATGCCTACCATAAAAGAATAGGCCACTTGATAGATAATTGCAAGGCTCTCTAACAAGCCATACATAATCCAACTGATACTAAGAAAATTCCTAACCCAGAAAATTGGTCCAACCCATTATCTAATCATAATTAAACTGCATGCATACTTAAATCTAGGCTTCTCAAAGAATATGTTTTGAGGGATATATATAGACCCAATGACTAGATTAGCAAAGTGGTGAGTGATAGTGCTGCTATTCTTATGACCGATTTTTAGTATAGTTAAAATGAGAATATGCCTAAGGAGCATAAAACTAATAGCTTTTATGATGGTTCCTCCAACGAAAAACCTAAAGAGGGTAAGTAAAAAGGGATTTAGGTTAAAAGAAAAATTGTGGAAAAGATTGAAAAGAATGGTTAGGTCACACGAATAAGGAAATAGAGCTTAAAAAAGTTAAGGAAGCTAAGGATAAAAGAGTCTTAAAATAGCTCAAAAAGATTCAAGCCTACATTATCATCTAGGATCTATTGATGTCATCCCAATCATATAGGTAAAAAGTTATGGAAGCCTTAGGGCAATTTTCAGTTTTTACTACCACCAATCTAGATGAACTTATTGAAGTTATGAAAATTAGTATGGAAAATGTCATTTCTTTTTGTGATGAAGATCTTCCCATGAAAAGACAACACCATAATCAACCTCTCTTTATTAGGTTTGAAGTAAAAGGAAAGAAAACAAGATGCACAATGGTCGATGATAGATCTTGTGACACCCTTCACTCAACCCACTCCAAAATCTGAATGAGGAATGACACATAACCCATATTTGAACTTACTTAAACCATTATGACTTAAAACCTTTTTTGAAACTTTATTAACATGAAAACTCTCTAAATATAACTTAACAAGAACTAGTTTAAAGGTTATATTATTAGGGGTCATTATGTCTAAAATTCGATAGCATAATGGTTGTCTAGTGACACTATCTATAGACACCTCACTTGTAAGACCTAAGATTATAATTAGAGATAGGCCCATACTATAAGACAATAAGCCCAAACCCATGTCCAAATGGACTTACCAATGAATCAGCTAAATCTAAGTCCACATAGACTATGATTTACCCAGTCAAATCTAAGAGGCCTATGGGCCGCCGCTTAATTAAACCTATCAAAAGCCTAGGTTTTCACAAACTAAAGTATCATAAGAGTTAATCCTCACACACCTTTTGACATTAAATCTTATAGAGTGTTAGTTTTCCTATTTAAACACTAATTCTTAATCCTAGTAGGATTCTCCTTCTTCTGGATCGTAATACTACCCTAAGAATATATAAATCGCCCCTTTTTCAAGAATTAATAGACATCAATCAATAATCTAAAACTTCTATTGATCCAAAAAAAAAACCTTGATTCTATGCATTTAAGGCATTCAAACTCTAAATTATGATTCATTTACTAGTCTATTAGCATACAAAAAATAATTTTTTCTTTCAAAATCCAACCTTCTATCTTGTAACTTAGTGTAATAACTAGGTTAGTTCTTAGGTCATTTTAATTGTATAATTTTTCATTCTTTCCTATGGTTTCAATGATCTTTAAGAATTAATTAGTTATATGAGGTGGTCCTTTAAAATCCCTATATCAATTATAGGAGTGAGATAATTACTTATCATGCATATAGAATTATCTTGCACATTTTTGAACCATGATTGTATATTCTGCCTAAAGATATAAGTTTACATAGACATTACCCATGAGATGTTTGACTCTACATCAATGAAAGGTTAATGTTATGATTGTGTTATTTAGTTTGTATAATCTACACTTGATACAGTTTTATATTTTCATCTTTTCTATTCTATTTTAACACTCATTCCATATTTGATAATTTATGCTTCACCCATATTGATTTTTGTAGCATGTTGCGATAGATTTGTCCTTATAATTGAACAATGCACATTTTGATCTTTAATATGCATGTCATTTGTATTCTAGAATTGGTTATATGTCCACATAGACTCTTTTTTATGAGGATAAGATGTCTACACAAATGTGTATAATGAGTAATTGTATGATTATTAAGTCTACCAGCATGTAAGATACAATGTATAACTTTTTGACATATTGTAATCATCATCTGAATAATTACCATGGATATAAGTTATGGTTATAAGTTTTTGATTGCATTATTTGTTAACACATTTTTCATTATGTCTGCACGGATGCTTATCATAAGGGTCTATATGTCTATACGGACTTGTGTCTTTTATTTATGGCATATTTGATAGATATACAAATGTATTAAGCCTCCATGATTGATGTGTTTACTTTGATAGGTTAATACCATATATTTGTGCATAATTAGAGGTGCTTTAGGACCATGTGTTATTGTTCTAATCATATTATTTAAGTGGATAATAGCTTATGACCATGTTCTAGAGATGAGTCTAGATGGACTAAGTCCCATCACTACCATAAAGTCCACACGGACTAATGTTGATAGCTATTTCCCATTCACATGGACTTAGCAATATAGAAATAGGACTAATTGCTTATTCTCATGCTTATTTATATTGTTTTGTACCTTTTATCTCTTTTGTTTATTTTTTTGTTGCAATAGATAGGTTACTTAACTAATTTTACACAAAATCTAATTTCACAACAATGATTTTTCAATATAATTAATTAGTGTTCTCTTAATAAAATGGTTTTGATTTTCTTTAATAAAAGTCACATGAAAATATATTTTAACAAAAGCCAATCTCCTAGACATAGGAGTTGGGCAGTTACTGCCAATTCCTATAGAGTTATGGGTAATTGTCAAGTTAAGCTACAATTAATAAATGACTTAATCTATAGATGTATAATTTATGTTTCTATTTTATCACATATTTTATTAATGTAAATTACTTTTCCTCGCATGTAAAAGTGATATATATGTTTCTTTAATCATTTTTACTTGCTTGCATGATATAAGATTGATAAAAATTAGAATACAAAAGTATATTATTGGGTTATTGGGGCATAAATAAAGATCTAATTCTAAACCCTTATTAGGAAAAAGATAAGTGGTCCTAGTGTAAAGCATGTTGGCAACTTCAAACACTAACCACCTCGTCCTTGGTATATCTAAAATCTATAGTGGTGACTCCACTAGGGCTGTGAATTTAATTCAAAAGTGCCCAAATAATATGCCTTCTAATATTCTAATTTTTATTACTCTCATGCATTTCATTCTATATGTACTATATCCTTTTTTGCCTTGTATAGTGTTATAAATCATAAACTTATTTTTCATTTAAGAATGTGTAGTTGCTAGCATATCCATCATACATAATCCTTATACCTTTGTGTATATCAAACGTTGAACTAATTCATTAATATTACCTTTGATTAGGAATACCCATTAGGAAAGACCCCTACTTGTGAGAGCTTTAAGCCATTTTTTTACTAAAACATGAATCCCATATAGATAAGCTTAGAAACTTCCCTTAGGATGAATGACCTTATGAGTATGCAACTACATTGTGATTGCTATGTGGACCTATCATCTTCAACCTTTTTTTTAGAGTGGGGCCAAATCCATTGGGCCTTTTATCTAGGATGGTTTTCGCCTAATTTCACTTTGAATAAGAATTAAACTCAATAGGCTATTACTTTTGCATATGCTTTAAATATGAGATGTCATCAAGCCTAATTAAGCCCATAATCAAACTTGAGTACCCCTAATAATGCTTAGGCAATCCCACCTAAGAAAGGAATAGCTTGACCATGTGTGCGAGAGGAATAAAGTCAATAAGATTATTGCTTGTGTTTGTCTATGCTATATCACATGCATACCATGCATATTCTAGTTCTCACAAGCTATAAGCATAGAGATGCTTAGAGTTAACATGTGGATACTTACTTAGGAAGTAAGTACTTTAGAGACACATTATAAGATCTTCACATGGATACTTAATCTATGTCAGTGAAAGCATCTCATCGGATCAATGGTGGAAGTATCCTTAGACTTGAGATCACTAACTATCTTAAATATAGAGTCATATACTTTAACTCCAAAGCTTTTACTTCAAACAACAAGTATATGTAGTGAGGTTCTTGGGCATGGCATGACATATTTAAAGATAGGGTAGTATTCAATAAAGGATTCACCACCTCAAATTATAGTAGGGAGTTTATCTTATAATTGTGATGAGTAATTTTTATTCAGGAATCTTTGGCTAAAGTAAGATGCCATGTGTGAATGGAATTCACAAAGGGAATTTTTGGAATAAAGGTGAAATTATCAAAAAAAATGTCCAAGGCTTAATTAGACATACTCAGTTAGGCTTTAAGTTGACATAAGTCCATACTATAAACTCGATGGGATAAAAAATGGTAAAAGGATTTTATTGCATCATAATTGTATATGAAATGGTTAAGTCAAACCACTTGACTTTTTAACACTTGGGTACTCTTAATGTATGGCTAGACACTACTTTAGACTTCTACATAAGTGGATAATTAATTAGAAATCAGTTATTAGGCTAATGAGATTGGATAACAAGATTCTTAATATGATTGGGACTCTTGTGCATTGTGTGCTGCAAATGTGCTTTAGAAACCATAGGTCACACATTATGGGAAGTAAAAAGAGATTCAAAGCATTTGAATGGATTAATGATAAGAGATAACATTAATAAATAAATAAAAGAAATAAGGGAAATGATTGAGCTTAGAGCTCAATGACAAATTAGGAAACCAGAACTAAGGTTTTTAAAAATAGACCTAGTCTATTTTTAGAAACAAAAACTAAGGTTTCCAAAACTGGACCTTGTTAAGTCCAGTTAACATAGCATTTTATTTTTGATATCGACTAACCTTTTAAAAGTTAAAAGGGCCTTGGATCAAATCATTAGGAGATTAATTAAGTGGCCTTGTTGAGCCACAAACCCACTAGGCCATGTGTAATTTGTGTATAGGCCCATTACTATAGGCCTAAAAAGCCCATGCGTGTGGCTTTCATATAGAGCCTTCTAGGTCATCTTTTAATTGTTAAAATGATAGGTGTTGAATCCACAAAAAATAGTTTCCTACTCTCTTTAAGTGAATAAATTGTAAATACAGTGAGCAGGGTCAAATCTAGAGAGACTGGTTTAATTTAAATCTTTCAAAACAACAAAGATAAATGATCTAATTAATTAAATGGGGATTTTATGCAACTAAAAACAAATCAAATTAACTAAAAGATAGAAAATTAAACAATAACAATTAACGATTGAAAACCTAGCATAAGGATAAATTTTAGATTAGTTCTCAGGATTGATTATAGACATAAAGGATATTCAATTTATTATTTCAGTCAATTAGTTATAGTTGTTGATAACCATCTAACAATCAATTCCTCCTTAAGAATAGACTAACTATGAAATCTCATCAATTAATTCCTAATTAATCAGGCAGTCCTAGAACACCGTCATAGAATTTAATGGATTAAAAGAGTTAAGAATTAGAGGAACATGATTCTAGCAAATAAACTTAACAACTC
>CANXYI012000658.1:0-12492 GCA_948208565.1 Hura crepitans
TATAAGGTCTCCTAAGGGCACCAATAAGGAGTGTTGCATGGGGTTTCTTTTTTAGGCCACATAGTGTCAGTAGAAAGAATTAGAGTTAATTCCAAGAAGTTAAAGGCAGTGCTAAATAAGGAACCACTAGGGAATGTAACCAAGGTGAGAAATTTTTTGGCCTTAGTTGACATTACAAAGGATTTTGAGAGGATTTTCCATTATTGCCACTCCTTTAACTAGACTGGTGAGAAAGAATGCAAGATTTGAGTGGGATACTAAGTTTCATATTAGTTGAAGCAACTAAAAAAGATGTTGATAGAGATTCTTATCTTGATTCTACTTGAACAAGGTAAGAACTTTATTATATACAGTGATATTTTACTGAATGGTTTAGAATATGTGTTGATGCAGGATAAAAAAGTTAATGGCTTATTCTTCAAGATAGTTGAAGCCTGGAAAGAGGAATTATCCTATCCATGATTTAGGGCTAGCTACTATTGTGGTTTTTTTTTAGAAAAGGAAGGGCTGACAAGGTTGCTCTTGCAAGGTAAGTGAATTCATGTTATTTTCAGCATGCCATGAGCTTTTTGGAGGCTATATATATTGTTCTAGGATTGCTTAATTATGTGTTAGATGAATGGGAATTAAAAACCGAAGGATGGGTTTCTATATATTAATGAATTGTGTGTGTTTTGTTTGAGGAAATAGTGCAATAGTGCCTAATTTGCTTACTGCTTAAAATTGATTTTAGTACCTAAGGTGGTCATATGAGGCCTAAGATTAGGTTTAAGGTTTAATTGGCATGTTAAGAAAAAGAATTAAAGTGTTGAGGGCTTGAAAATGTAGTGACAAGCATGTTTTTGATAAGTACCTAAGACCTTTGCTAGGTACTAGCGGAGTTTTCATAGCTTAATGCATAGGAAATTTGGGTATGCATAGCCTAGAATAAAGGGAATATACTAATGCACATATGTATGTGTTGAGACAATGATTTGAAACTAGAAATGAATGGTAAATGGGATGAAAAGTGTGATTATGCTTACTTGCCTTCGAACCTGAAAGCTTTACCCTATGGCATGTGAATTAGTTTTGGTTGTTTAACCTATGGTGGATTTTGATTTGTGCGAAATCTTATGGACTTAAAATCATGGAATTTAAGTGACCTAAGATGACATGAATTATAAATGTTTATGATGACTATAAATGCCTAAAAGTATGTATATTGACCTTAACTTATATTTGATGAATCAATCAGAAAATGGCCTAAATTGTGATGTGAAATAAGGCATGTAAATTATCTTAATTAAGTGGAAATAAACAAGTACTATCATGGCTTGATGAATAAACTTGAAATGACCTTAAATTCGACAATGAGCATGGCATAATTGGACTTGTATAAATCTTGATAATGTATTTATGAATGAATGAATAACATTGATCCAAAACTTATGGTAAAGGCCTAGAATATAAAATTAAGAAATGAATTGAAATACAGTATGTAAACGGACCTAAACTTGTGCCTTTGGGCTAAAACTTTGAAGTGAAAATAAATCACATTTGTGCCTATGTTTTGACCTTGGAATTGTAATAGAAATGTATTGGCTTTAGACGAATGAATGTATTGAATGAGATGTTGTACACTACACTAGAATTAGACCTAAGATGGTCCTAGAAATGAACCTTGAAAAGTGGTTGAAAGGACTTATAACTATTCAGTTGACCTATACCTAAATGAACAGTGTCACTAGACAAAAACTATAAATACATGGAAATAAATGAAATGATAAATTATAGTATATTGAATGATGAATTTTTTGAACCTTAAGATACTTTTGAATTATTACTCAGTAGAGCCAAAATAGGGCCATACCAGACTGATAAAAATATGAAGTATCTAATAAAATTATTAACTAACTATTATTGGAACCTAAATATTATAAGAAAATGGAAAGTCAATAAATAAGCTTAAAATGTGCTACTTGGCCCATTATTTAGACACCCACTAAATGGGTTGACTGGTCAACTTAGGTGTTTACAGCTGCTAGTTGTCTGATGTTCAAGCAATAAATCTTAGTGGTTGTTAGAGAGGCCTATGGCCTAATCTCCATTATGCCACCTAGATATGAGATCTTATTTATAGCTAGGAAGGCCTATGAGCTGCTCTCTATTATGTCACATAGATATTATTTAATTGTATCTAGAGAGGCTATGGGCTGATCTCTATTATGGCACAAATGTCAGTGCAGTGTGTAGGTCTAGAATGGGGACTATTGCACTAGTTTATTTTTCCCTTTAGATCTAGTGTTTTAATGTGTTATCTTCTTAGTCAAGCTAGTGATTCAAATCAAGTGAATAATCAAAATGCTCATGGAGAAAAAAATTAGGCATGATTGGATAATATTTTATAAGTATTGATAAAATACAGACTTAAGGGCAATTTGGTCATTCTACACTTGTGTGTTTAAATAAATTGATTAATGTAAAGTATACATACTGTGAATGTTAATAACTACTTTAAATAATTTATGTGAGCCAATAAGGTTATTTCAAGACCTATAAATTCCTTAGAGGTATTCGAGTAATTTTCCACTGATAATAAATAAAGGCTTAAAATGGTATAATTTTGAACATTTAATGGCTAATCATGACTTAGTACATAATGTATATGACTGATGATAAGTAATTAGATAACTACAAATAGAAACACCTTAGAGGTAAAATGGTAATTTTGTATGTATATCAGTAATTGATGCGATAATTTAATTTCTTGCCTATTATTATTAGAAATGGCATAAACCAATAGTTTACCTGCTTAAAATGATTAACTACATAGTAATCTAGGTGTTTAAAATAAAAGGGTATTTTAGGCTTTCAACACAGAAATTTAGGATTATGGGTCTAATAACCTAGAATGAAAAGTAATAACTCTATATATGTTTAAATAAAAAGGGTTAACATTATATGAATGCTCAAATTCCCCACTGAGTATTTTTATACTCAGAGTACCTGTTCTGATGCATAAGTACCCAAGATAAAGACATCACCTCATAAAGTGTGCAATAGAGTTTAGAGGTTAGATTTAAAAGGTAGATCATGTATAATGAGTATATTTTGCACTCTATGTACTTAGGTGGGGAAAATGGATGTGATGTATGTAAGGGTCATAAGGTTGCATTTGTATATATATCAAATGATGCTATAATTAATAAAGATATGTAGTCTCTTACATATGTTTGCTCTATGTTACATTTTTATGAGCTTGAGGCTCTATATGTTTTACTATGGCCTGAGGCCTGTGATTACTGTGTAATAGAAAATATGGATAGGGTGACAATTGGGGGACCAAAAAGGTCCAAGAGATGTGATATATAATACTAAAATGTGTATAGGTGGAATTTGAATTTTTAGATAGTAACTAAGGTAGCCGCTACGTTGCTAGATTTTTAAATGATACTCGATTGAGTTAGATTCTTTCTAAAATTGCTGAAATATAATGGTACAAACTTTTTTGGATTATAGAAACTGACTTGAATGATTTTGCAATCATATAAAGTTGTCTAGTGCAGTATGAGTAAAAGTTAAATGAATGAACATAAGGGGAATTTCAAGATGGGTGAGCTGATAGGAAGTGCACCACTTATTAGGTTTTTATAGGCATCCAGTAGGGGGTGTTACAAATATGCACTATATGTATTTTCATTGATTACGCATGTCAACCTTTCGACCTCAAGTAAATATATATATATTTAACTCATGCACAACTTGGTTAATTTACTGCCTAAACACTTTATGGTTCACTTGTTATTAAGTTTTCACCAATAACTTATTTTTCTACCTTAATAACACCTACTTATGGTTTTCTTAAATAAGTCATTCCCATGCATTGGTATAAACCTATATTAGGTGTATTATGTTTAGGCCAACATATATATATATCCCTTTCAGCCCTTTTATGTTAATGTCCCTAAAAGTATACTCCCCCTAAGTTATTATACACACACATGTTATAAGTTGTAAAACCAATAAAGGACTATACCTAAATACACTAAAATTGCCACCTTTGCATATTTTGGCCACCCACATTTTACCTATGCCCATGTATGATTTTTTTCCTATATAAATCTCACCACTTAGACACATTTCTCATGTCATTCAAAATGTTCTCATTGTCTCCTTATTGTACATCCTAATAAGAATATGCATTCTTACCTAGCCCATGTTTATGCATTCATCTATAAGCTACCCCACCCACTAGCTTTATTGCATTAGTTTAACTTAAACATCCATATCCATATAAAGCCTCCTTATCCTGTAATCCACTATTGTAGCAAGCATTGTTAGATCCTCGATGGTGTGTGCAATCAATGTCTCTAAAATTCTCATCAAAGTTACTCACCCAACAAACTCTAACTTTTGTTCATTCATAACATGCACATCTAAAACTCTATTTTTACTACCTAAGGTAGCCACAAATCACACACATGTACTACACGACACCTACTGCCTGCCCCTTTTGTTACATAAATCACAACAATGGTAGAGGAAAAGGAAAAACACAATATGTTATTAATTAATCTAAAATTCATAACCATGGTGGCTATTCAATTTAAATTAACATTTTTACTATTTATTCATCCATAATCCAAGTGCAAAATTCCTATAACCAGTCCTAGAAACACCCCAAAAATCATTCCCAATCCATCCACTAAAGCCCTCACATACATATGAATCAATCATAACCAGATCACAACCTAATTTCACTTATTTTTCAACAACAATTCCACACAAAATTAGTAAGGAAAAAAGGAAGGAAAGAGAGGCATTCTTATAATTAAATTAAATTTACTAACCCATTAAAGGAGTTAACCAATTCCACTTTTCAAGCTACCTCTAATCTTTTCATCTCCATCACCTTCAAACTTAAAGCTTTCTTACTACTTTTCATGGTCTCACCTCATATGAATCAACAAAATTAACACAACAAATTACCACTTAACAATCTTGAATATACAGGTAGTCTTAAGGAAGGAAAATTTAGAGAAATAAAAAGAAAACTAGAGGAATTAAACTCACTCCAAATACTAAAATTTCTGGCTGCCTAAGGAACTTGTTTATTCATACTCTCTTTTTTCTTTCTCTTGCTTTTCTTGCTAGTTAGAGGAAGCCACTTCTTTCAAGCCTCCCATGGTAACTTACCTTGAAGAGTTATCATGGGGCTTTGGATAAGGAGGCTGGGCAGCAAAGGATGGGAAGTAAAAAAGGCTATCCTCATGTGGATAGCAAAGATAAAAGGAAAAATGAAGTAAATAGAGCAAGATAGGGTTGAATTAAGGGACTAAGTGTCCACCACTAGTCATAGCCATGTGGTCTAGCTATAGGGGAAGTGTCAAGATGCATCGGGTTACATCCTATAACACTCAAGTCTCTTGAAACTCAATTTTTCGAATATAGGGGCTACCAACTTTGGGGATTTTTAAAAAACCACATTGTCATAAAACAATGCACTATTTCTTCCTAAAATCCTCATTTGACCCCAATTTCATGCCTATAAAATTCCATCGAGAAGTAGGCAAATTCAAAATTGAGCACTTCGTGGCAATTATTTGATTTGTGACAGAACTTTGAAAATTTTAATACGGTCGCTCGGACCTCTAAAAATTGTCACGTTTATTTCTAAATCCTCATTTACCTTTAATTAAAGGCACACCAAATTTCATAGCCTAATTCCTTTGGGAACTATGCTAGCATGATTTGAAGGAAAATCACAGTTTACTAGGTTTTTGGAAAAAATCTGAATGACCTCAAAATCCTTTGGATTTGTTACAAATTTTAACCTTAAGTGTGGAATATTTTTGCATTCGTCCAAGCTCATCTCTAGTCGTTCCTAGCCTAACTCAATCTGGGCCTATAGCTTGTTAGCTTATGGCCTAATTTTATTTATTAGTTCTGCTAAATGTTTAATTGAGGCTATTTTCACACTTTATGAAACCCTAATATTTTTATTAGATAGTGTTCCTAGCCCTGGGGTTCATGCAAGTGACTTAGCATGCTATGTGGCCTTTTCAGGTCTTAGGGAATGATTCCTAAAGCCTCGGGGTATAGGCATTATAGTTTCAAAGACCAACCAAAGTTACAAGTTAGGCTCAATCCCACTAGAATCACAAATGCACTATATCAATATTACATTTACATCATTGCACTATTACAAAATGGTAAAAAAATACCCACATAAGGGCTATCTTCAAAAGTCTCCTATGGTGCAAAAGCTTTGGCTCTAATCTGCTGCTCTATTACCTATGCATTGCAAATAGGCAATGCAATAAGCCTTCGCTTAGCTATGTAATCGCTTTTGAAAATGACAATTTAAGCATGTATTATTGTAATATATGTCAAGTGAACCATTTAAAATTCAGACATATGCACACAATATGAATATCTCAAAAATTATGCATTTTTTATGTATGTACTTACTTTTAGAAGCACAAAGTTACATCATGCCTGAATTCACAACATAATCATTCTCACCATACTTAAAATAAACCATAATCATATTGTGTTCATATATCATCCAAAACATACATATAATCAAATACACATTGTAATAAGTATGATAACATACGTTTTGAACCGTAACCATACATATGTGCCATCACCACATGTTTGGGATTCATGACCCTATATACACTAATACATCAAGTTTTTTGAGTATAAGACTCCATATTATACCACATCTACCATACTCTTAGCTTTAACTGTCATTATGTCATAAAAATAAATGTCACACATAATGCATTATTTAAGTCATAATTATAATTATTTTATGTTTAACTTATGCCCATTCTAAAAAGACAACTATTCAAGGCTGGATAATAGATACCGTTGGCTCGAAGGCACTCGCACCTAAAGGTATGTAAATAAGCAGCTCGAAGGCACTCGCACCTAAAGGTATGTGAACAAGAAACTCAAAGGCACTTTCACCCAAGGGTACGTCTAGTGGCCTATGGGCACTCACATCTGTAGATACATAAACAAGCAGTCCGAGGACACTCAAACCCAAAGGCACATAGAACAAGAAATTCTGGTAGCATAACGACTGTTTGGTCCTATTCCAAAATTTTAACAAGCCTATATAACACTTCTATAAACATTTCATAACAATTGGACCCATCTGGTCCTTCATTTTTAGCCTAACATCATCTTAAACACACATCAAACTCAGGCCTCAAGTCATAGATAAAATATACATATATATAGCCTTAGGCTGATATCAACCTCACAGTTGAACATACATTCACAAAAAGAGCATATAGAATTACTTTACTTACATTTGCAAGTTATGTTTACTTAAATACATTACATATCCATAGCTTAAATACATATGTCTACCCAATTCCCACCTAGGTACATGGATATCAAAACTGTATAATTATTACTTCAAAATCCTTTGCTTGTATCCTTTGAACCATTATCGTCATGCTTCATGAGGCAGGTTCCCGCTATTGACTACCTGCACACCAAAATAGGTACACTGAGTATATGAGATACTCAGTCGTGAACTTAAAGCATTTAATCATGGCATTATATCATTTACATACCTATGTAGTTTAAGAAATGATTCCACTTCATTATATGATTTAATTATTCACTAGGGTGACAAATTACTAAAATACCCCTAAGGTATTTATAAGGTCTGAAATAATATTTTTGACTCAGATAAATTATTTAGAGTAAGTATTATTACTTTTAACATGCATACTTTACAAGAATCACTTTATTTATAACATATGTGAAAATTGACTAAAATGCCCTTTTTACGGTATTTTACCAATTTCCCATAAAAAGTCATTATATTATGCTTAAATTTTTATATTTCATAATTATTCTACTTATAACTTAATTTAATTCACTAGCTTGACTAGGAAGATGAAATTTAAAGATAATAGATCTAGAAGGAAAATAAACTAATGCAATGGTCCCTATTCTAGACCTATGTCGCTGCATCGGTATGTGTGCTATAATGGAGATCAGCTATAGCCTCTCTAAACACAGGTAAAAAGTCGCTATGTGACATAATGTAGATCACCCTGTAGACCTCTCTAGGCACCAATAAATACCATTAATAAATTGGTGACATAATAGAGATCAGTCTATAGACCTCTCTAACCACCAATAAAATTCATTGCTTAAATATCAAACAACTAGTAGCTGCAAAACCCTAAGTTGACTCATCAACCCATCTAGTGGATGTCTAACTAATGGGACAATTAGCTCAATTTAAGTTTATTTATTGACCATAAATATTCTTATAATATTGATGTTTCAAAAACAAATAGTTAAAATTTTTATCTAATACTTTATTTTTTTAGCTAGATTGGTATAGCCACATTTTGGCTCTACCGGGTAAAATTCCATAAGAATATTTAAGTCTACTATTACCAAAACTCAAAGGGTTATATGTTATGATTTATCATGGCATAAAACTTAGAAAGTAAATACTTTCTATCTAGTAACAATTTTGGTTCAGGAATAGGTTAACTAAATAGTTATAGGTCATTTCGACCATTTTTTACATTAATTTCTCGGACTATTTTAATTCCAAATTTAACACATTTTTTAATGTCTTTATAAGTAAATTTTTAGGCATAAAGCCAAACATAACTAGGCCAATTCCTAGGCCAACTACTAGGCACAATAACCAAATATGCAAAGGCCTCAAATTTAGCCACTGAAGGCATAAGCAAAAGTAAAATTTCATAGCACATTTCAAGCCATTGTTTACGTATTATACTAGGCCATTACCATACATTCTAGTTCCATTCTTATTAATCCTTTAATGGTATTATATACACCTTACTCTTAACCTATAATGATAGCCAGAGAAAGACTTTCAAGCATAGCGCATACCTCTAAAAGATAGGTCTGCATAGACTAATTACAAAAACCAGGCCACAAAGCTCACAATCTAGCATGATAAAGCTTAATTCATGCGGACTAGTATGAATAAGTCTGCATGAACTTACTGATGGAAGAAGCTTTACAGAAACTAGAATTCCTCCTATTCAATCCAAGAGCCAAAATCCTATTAGGATTGGGACTCTTTTTTGAATGAAAAAGAAAACCTAAAAAACCTAAATATAAATACTTCTCTTTAACCAAAGAGAAATGGAGGCTAAAAATTATTTTTCGGATCACACGCATAAAGCTTGGAGGATATAGAAAACAAGGTGACATTCATTCAAAAGATTATGTGAAAATTATCCTCTCAAAACTTTGACACCTTTGTGCTCTTACTTAAAGAGGACATTTATTTAGGAAATGACTAAGGTCCATTATTTGTTTAGTGTTATTTTTACTGGCCTATGATCTCTAAAATTGATATGTAAAGTGAGGTGATTTTTTATTATTCCCATATTACATCATGTTGAGTAGGCCATTGTGATGAAAGTTGTAATGAAGAATTAATTCTCACAATCACATTAAGCATATTATGTTGTGCTAGTAAGCATTAAATGAATCTGATTGTAAGCATTATAAGGTCTTTATAGACCTAGCTCACTCAGGCATGAGCATGGTAAAGTCTATAAAAACTTATTTTCCTCATGAAAACATGACAAGTTAGTCCTTATGGACTCATATCCAGTGAGTATGATTCCATATTTTAAGTATCTTATTATATGCTAATTGATGATTGTAAGTTATATGCTTGTATGTTGACATCATAGGTGAAAGCATGTATACATACATAAGGAATTGTTAAGTAGTTCGCACAGACTCCCTATCATAAGGGCTATAGCCTGCATAGACCTAGAAGCGATGAATTATAGGATAGTTATCTAAGCTATACCTTATTTATATAATCAGATATTCTTGATCTATACACTTTAAGTGTGTTCACATTATGTTCATTATGTGTAAATATTTATATAACCTTGATTTGACATCTTTTGACTTTAGTGTCCTTTGAGTTATTAACTAGATTTGCTTGCTAGACTGAGAGTTGGGATGGATATGACCCCTCTTTAGAGATAGTCCACACAGACTAAGACTATCCCTTCATAAAGTTTATATAGATTAAGTGACGTAGAAGCGAGACCATTTTAGTGCTTTATTCTATTCCTTTAAGTTATGTACCCATTATGTATTTTAGCTTGTTTTTAGGTTTGTAATAGATAGTTAATAACTCATTTTATATGCTAAACCTTAACTTCACATTAAAATGGTTTTCTACATAATTAATTGGTGCTTTTTAATAAAATGTATTTTAGTTTTCATTAATCAAAAGTCACATGAAAAATGTACTTTAATAAAGACCAATCTCCTAAAGATGGGAGTTAGGCAATTACCATTAATTCGTATGGAATTATGAATAGTTGTCAGATCAAATAACAAGTAATCAATATCCTATTTTCTGAATGTAAAAATATGTTTGTTATATTTTTTTAAATATTACAATTTACTTTTTTTTATATGAAAAAGTGGTAATATTAAATTAAAAATAATGCATCTTTAATTGATAAAGGAATAATAAATATTACAATGTATATGGATGATATATTATAATAGCATAAATAAGATTTGAAATTCTGAACCTTTCTAGTATAGAAGATCAGAGGTCTTATTATAAAGGATGGGTGGTGACTCCACTAACCACTTTCATCCTCGATAAAACATCATAATCTCTATAATGGCAACTCTGCTAGGGACTAAGAAATTTTAATCTGAAAGTGCCCAAATAATATGTCATCCAAATATTCTAATCTTTATCAATCTCATACATTACACTTTTTTTAAACTATGTCCCTATTACCATAGATGGTGTTATAAATCATGACTCCATTTTTCACTCAAGAATGGAGAAGTGCTAGCATATTCATCACTCACAAGACTCATACCTTTAGGTATATTAAAAGATGAACTAATCGGTTGCTATTATCCTTGATTGGAAAGACCCATTAGGAGGGACCTCTACTTGTGAGAGCTATATGACCTTTTAACCAAATCATTGGCCCATATAATTGAGCTTCGCAACTTCCTCTAGGTTGTATTACCATAAGTGATTGTGATTGCATTTTGATTGCTATATGGGCTTATTAAATTTAACCTTACTTGAAGTGGGGGCAAGCCTATTGTGCCTTTTTGTTTGGGATGGGCTCACCCTAATTTTACATCAAATAAGACATAAATGTCTTAAGGTTGCCATATTTGCTTACTCTTTAAATACAAGAGGTTATTAGGCTTAATTAAGCCTATGTTCGAACTTATACATCCCCCGATAATGCTTAGGTAAGCACACCTAAGAAGAATGACTAAGACCATATGTGTGGGTAAAATAAGTTTGGAAGGACTATTGCATGTGTTTGTCTTTTGCTACATAAAAAACATGCATTGCATATCATGTATATTCATATTTCATATTGTTTATACTGTGCGTGCACCATATCTAACCTTCTATTTTGGCAGCCACCATTGATCCTTCACTCACTACTTAGTGGAAAAGAGTAGGCAAGCACCTCAATTGAGTTAGCACAGAAGTAATTGTACAACCGAAGCGAGGAACCATATATTTTGATGAATACATGACTAAGGCCATGTTTATAGAGGCAATGGCTAAGATGGAGAGAAAAATGATAATGTAGTTACCAATGCTCTATCCCACATGCAAAATCCATAAAAGGTAGGATAGACCTCAGGTACCAATAAGGGGAAGGAAATAGCTAGAGAGCCCAAAGATGACCAATCGTTAGATAATGAAGTGCCACAAGTAGTGAAGACTTACAATAGGGTACCCCTTCCTAAGGCAATAAAAAATGACCAATTAAAGAAGTTAAATGAGAAGATAGAGGCCATGTCTCGATTAGTGATTAGGGGCAAAGATATTGACTTGGATGACATCAATCTAAGGCCTAATCACTCCATGCCATATAAGTTTAAGATGATTGACCTTAGTAAGTTTAATGGTACTTCTTATCCTCATACTCACCTATAATAGTATGCAGTAGTCATGAGAGCCACCCATCTAATAGAAGAGCGAATCATGAGCCTATTCAGCATGTCCTTTATAGGCCAAGCTCTTGACTGGTATCATTACCAAGAGAGAAATGTTAAAGAAGACTAGAATGAGTTAGCAAGGGCATTCAATAAGCAATATGCCAATAATGCTAGTGTTAAGATCACTTTGAAGGATCTGGAGCTAATAAAGCAAAAGCCTAATGAAAGTTTTCTGACTATCTATAGATGTGGAGAGAGAAGATCCTAAAGAAAAGGAATAAGCCAGAGGATATTGGCTAAATTAAGATGTTCATTAAAAATGCCAATAGCTATATGAACAATGGGCTCACTACTAAGGGCATTACTACTTGGGAACAACTCAAAGACATTGCTATTGACCTTGAAACTAGGTATCAAAACAAGGGGTATAAGAGAGCAAACAAAACCTCATTTTTATTATAACCTCTACCAAGATAGTTAAAGTGCATGCAATTCAAGGCCATAGGTATTCTAACTTGAGTA
>CANXYI012000727.1:0-13416 GCA_948208565.1 Hura crepitans
AATAAGCATGGGGCTTAAAGTATTAATAATAAGATAAAGCATCGAGCTATTAATTAGGAAATAGTAGGTAGAATTGATGTGTAAGTTCAATGCCAATTGATAAATATCAACTAAAAGAGTGATTGAAAGATAAGAAAAGTGAGAAAAAATTATGACTTTACTTTTAGAAAATATAGGTTAAGGTTAAAAGAAGGTATGTGCATGTTTTTCTCTTAGGAATGAATTTTGTATACCCTGAATATGCATAAATTTTATTAAATAGTAGATTGTTTTAAGTATAACTTATAGTATAGAACTTAGATTGATGTGGAATTAGTGGCATATGAAAGCTAATGCATAGATCTATAATAAAGTTTCCTCTAATTAATCCTAAAATTTTCTTGGAAAGTTTATTAAATGTAGAGTACTTATTATGTTCAAAATTTCTAAAGTTGTTGAGATAACCTATATACTATAGGCCATAACTTTTTATGTAGGTGTCCAAATTAGAAGATTCTTAATCCAAATTAAAGTAGAAGCATAGTGCTAGAATTTTGCATTAGGAGCTTAATTTGAATTCTTTTCTTAAGGCATCCAAAATTGAGTTACAATTTAAATTTTTAGAATTTATGGAACTGAATTCCAATAATTCTAGTCTCTAGAATAGTAAGTAATGAATTACCTATAGCTCATCTATAGATATCCAACTGAGCTGATTTTTTAGCCTATAGAGAATTAAGATTAATAGAAAAACTTTCATCAAAAAATTTTTTTTGCAAATTCTAGCAATAAAAGGTTCCAAATAATTATTGAAAGTGAGCCATAAAATCTATCAAGTATTAGATATTAGAAAAGTAAGAAACTGAATGGGTTGTAAGATTTTTAGTGTTAGGGATTTAAATAAGGTATCTTATTTAAATATGATACACCCATAAGTAACTATGTGTGTGTGTGTGTGTGTGGCTAATTCTATTGGCAATTATGTATCAGTTAAAATAGAGGCTAAAGGATAGATGTCTTAATAATGATTTGATTATTGACAATAAAAGATTATATAAGAAATCATATCTATGTTTTAACTAGGAAATTCTAAATTGGTTGATTATGTACATAGATATTTAAAGAATTTGGTATAAAACTATAAATGGAGCTATAAAAGATAATTTATAATTTTTGCATATGTGAGTTGATGTATATGGAATGTGAAGGTCTATTATCATGTAGAAGTATTTGAATTTACAAGGACATATAGGTAAAAGCAACCATATAAAATGCTAAAATGCTCGAGAGTACTCGATATAAATGTTTATCTAAGAATCTTTGAGTTTAAGTGATTATTAATTACATTTGAATAGTAATAAAAGAAGTATGTTGTGTGATTATTGTGTGTTATGGCACGTAAGCTAAAATAAAGGTTGAAGAAATATAAAAGAATGATAATATGATGGATAAAAACTAAGTGAGATGTGTGAGCATGTTAGCTAAATGGTTTGTGAAAAGCAATGATTATTTAATAGCTTAATTCATAATAAATCTTATATCATGACATGAGAATATTGAGTATTTATTTTGAAGTATGTAATTAAAAGTATTGGCATTTCAAAGTATGAATAAAAATAAATAAAGATGCAATCATGTTTGAAATTGCCTTATAAATCTAATATGGAGTATATATAAACTTCGTGTAAGTGTGTATTAGTTGAGTTAAAATTACTATATGAATAAAACAATTATGAAAATGGATTTTTGGATCCAAAAATGCTATAGATGCATATATATGTTAAATGTTAGTTTACGATGCATTATGTAATATAACCTAAGTATGTTAAAGTTGATAACTATGTTGATAAGCATGAGCCATTACTTGTATATGAGTAATTGAGTAATTGAACATACTTGAAAGATGGAAATGATGTTTGTTTCTATAACTACCCTGATGGCCAAAAGGCTTTTGCTATAAGAATGATGACAAATAATGACATTTGCCATAATGTGTAATCTTAAAAAAAGCTTACTTATGAGTTTGATATCATGTAAATCATGGTACATACATATGATAATTCATGTAAATTGAATGTTGTAACCAATTTAACATAATTAAAGAAAAGAAATCCCATATGAATATAAATAACCTAATCTAGGTTAACCAGTCAACTAGTGAGATTTGTAGCTGTTAAGGTACTTCGGTGCCTACTTATGACCTTCAACTCTAGTGTTTGATCTTCAAGTCTAATATATAAACTTCAGGTCTAGTATATAACATTTATAATCCGATATTACTTTTGTGGTCTAATATATGTCCTTTGTAGTCCCTCATTTGATTTCATCCCTTAGCTTTTATGGCCCATGGAGTCCTATTATCCAGCATCAGGATATTTAGCTATTGAGTATAGACACGTAAAAAGAGATTGTAACAATGAAGTATTGGTTTTACACATAATGAATAAATAGTGAATTTGGTTAAATCCTACTAATTGAACATAAACTAATGATATTACTTAAGACATAGTATACTTTTTATTCATGGTACTGGCATGATAGAAATGCTTAAGATATGAACAAAATAAACATAGATGAATAATATGGTTGAAATGTGTTAAGCGTAAAGATATAATATCTCTACATGCTTGTTGTATGATTGTTAGCCATTATGAGACATAAGATATAACTGATATAATTTAACTACATATTATAATTATTGATATGTGTGATATATGTAGATAGAGGTAATGCAAATATGTACTTGAATAATGTAAATAAAAATTTAAATTGTGTCTCATCTTATTATTGTTATTATGTGTATTATTGGTAAAAATTTCTATAACAACACATAGAGGTTGTTTAAGTTAGGATTGCACCACTAAGGATTTTATACTCAGTGTATTGGTTTTTACCTCACATAAGTATCTTTACTGATAGAGTCAAATGAGACACTAGGAACTACAACAAAGTCTAATAATTGAAGTAAATGGTTTAAGTGAGGTTTTAGTTTGCGTTGCTTTCATTCTTATAATATAAATGATGAGACCTTTGTATTTGTAATCTACACTTTATGTAATTTGAATTTTTTGAACTTAAAATTGATGATTTGTATATCTATATATAGAATTGAATTATGATAGTGAACAAGAATTTTGATATTTATTCCTTACAAAAAAAAACACACTATATAGTATTGGTTAAAATTCAAACCATTTTTAAAGTATGTGTGTGTGTATACATACACACACATACACACATGTTTGTGTTTTCTTTATAGGCTTCCAAGAATTTTTGGTTGTGCCCTAAATAGGCATTATGTTGCTAGAATTTCCACACAAAGTTTTCTTATTAACTTGTTTAATACACATAAAATACTTGTACTCTCAAAATCACATTTTTTTTGTTTTATAATGAAATTTTATTCTAATACTAAAAGCTTTTCTTTTTTTCCATAAACGAAATATTTTAAATTTAATTATTTGAATGTGATTTTTTATGGACATATGTGAACTCTAATATCGGATAACAGGTCTATAACATACTCTTATCGAATTCTCTCCTAAGAATCGGGTAAGGGTTATTAGACATTACCAAGCACACCACTATATGTGAGCTAAATTTAAAACTTTTATGAAAGAGTTAACTAGTCAAATGAAATAATGATTATTAGAAATCTTTCGATACCATCAAAGAGTATCTGGCAAATGCACAAAGCTCAGGGAAGCCTTTGATCTTTTTCTTATTGTTCACATCCTTTTCCTTTTCAGAGTTATTCAAACCAAAACAACTGAGGACTCAACTTAAATGTCACTCCTTGAGTCTCAAAAGATGGGAAGAAAATTTGAGGAATCTTAAATTGCTCCTATTTGGTTGGCCTAGAAAGAGCGAGTTGGACACCATAAGGTAGGAGTCACCACCCAACCGAAGTTGGGAAATACCTTATAGGGCTAAAACCAGAGCAATTCAAAATCTTACTCTTATTTATACCTCAAGTTAATGTAGAATTTCAATTTCAATTTATAATTTTATCCTTTTCCTCCAAGCAAGTTTTAACATCAAAATAAATCATGTATTCACATAAAAGAATAGTAGTACATATTTACAAAAATGAATAAAGTGCTTCAAATTAAAATATTATACATGAAACTAGGTAATTGATTATTTTGAGAACTTTGGTTATTGTATGCCAATTTATGAAAATGGATTTTGTTATTTATGCCTTTTATTAAGAAAAATCAAAACCCATTTTATTAGGAAAATACTAATTAATTAGATATAAAACAATTTAGTTATTTTTTTATGGCATGCGAAAATCATTTTTCTACCCATTATAATTTCACGAAATCTATAGGGAAATAATCAAAATGGAAATTAAATTACATGATAATTTCCTAAAATACATTCTAACCCTAAAAATAAAATAAAATAAATTACATAAAGATCGCCTAAAATACAATCTAACTATGCAAGCATAAAATTATATCGAAAAGCAAGCAAAATACGACTTCACCAATGTTTGACAAAAATGGTAAAAAAGAGAATAAAATCAACTCAATATATTAAACAACTTACATCATAACAAAATCATAACATTAGTGTCAAAAATAAATAGACGAATAGAAAATAAGGCATAAAATAAAAAAAGACAGATAACTAAATGAAAAACTGCAAGGACAACAATAATATAAAAAACCCACAAAATGCCACAACAATCACAACAATACATAGATCTAGTAGATGAGTAGAAAAGAGAGGAAGGAAATTGAAAAAAAAAAAGAAAACTGATTGGCTTATCATGTATAATTGCTTTTAGGAAGAAAGATCTCAAAACGGACAAAAACTTGCGCTGAAAATCCTCCAAAAATGTAAAAAAATAATGTTTTCAAAGTGATTTTTAGCTTTTTTGTACACCAAAATCGAGAAGAGCCCACCCCCAAAAAAGGGTACAGAATGGGTTTTGATACATAAACTTCAAGGTAGAAATAGCCATTTTGAGGTTAAAAATGGTCATTTTAGGGGGGCAAAAGAGCCATTTTTAGGAAATAACCATTTATTCCTTCGAAACAACCATTTTAATGAAAAACAATCATTTTTCCCTTTGAAATGGTTATTTTTAACAATCACAAGGGAAAAATCTTTTTTGAAATTTAAAAACAAAGCAACCTTGCATAATTAATCAAAAATAATTTTTTTAGCTAACCAAAATAGTCGTTTTAGCATCCAAAACAATATCATTTTGCCTTAAATAATGAAATTAGAAACTTTGCTTTTTTAAATTGGTGTTTCTAGAAAATCTTACATGATAACTTTGAGATCTTTGATTTAGATGTTAACATCTTTGTCCATCAGAACTTGGTCTTTTTCTTCATTATTAGGCAATCCAAACATGAGAGCCCCAGAAACCTAATGTCTACAGTTAGCTCCCCACTTTGGGGAGGTGAATACAGAGTATGTGAGGTAAACCAAAGTTCAAAAAGAGAGAGATATGTACCTTATAAGGTGACCCTTTTTGAAGGTGATTTGATGCTATTTTGGGGAAATTACACCCATAATTGGTTTGGCTTAGGTAGTGCTACAACGTTCCACCTGAGGTTAATGTGTACTGGGTAGTGTTAGAACATTGCACCTAAGGTTGATATGGCTTAGGCAATGCTAGGATGTTACACCCAAGGTTGATGTGCATTGGGTAGTGCTAGGACGTTGCACCTAGACTCAGGCAGTGCTAAGACATTGCACCTGACGTTAATGTGGTTCAAGTAGTGCTAAGACATTGCACCCGAGGTTGATATGTATTGGGCAGTGCTAAGACATTACACCTAGACTTAGGCAATGCTAGGACATTGCACTTAGACTTAGGCAGTGCTAAGACATTTCACCTGAGGTTAATGTGGTTCAAGCAGTGCTAAGACATTGCACCCGAGGTTGATATGTATTGGGCAGTGCTAAGAAGTTACACCTAGACTTAGGCAATGCTAGGACATTGCACCTGAGATTGATATGGTTCAGACTGTGCTAAGATGTTTCACTTAAGGTTGATGTGTATTGGGTAATGCTTGGACATTACACCTATACTTAAGTAGTGTCAGGACATTGCACCTAAGGTTGATGTGGTTCATGGAGTGCTAAAATGTTGCACTTGAGGTTAAAGTGTACTAAGTAATGCTAAGACATTGCACCTAAACTAAGGCAGTGCTAAGACATTGTACTTAAGGTTGATGTGGTTTAGGCAGTGCTAGGACATTGCACCCGAGGTTAAAGTGTACTGGGTAGTGTTAGGATGTTACATCTAGACTCAGGTAGTGTTAGGATGTTACATCTGAGGTTGATATGGTTCGAGCAATGCTGGGACATTACACTTAAGTTTGATGTCGAGAGAAAATTTTGTTGATGGTAGGTCACTAACCTTACCCCTTGCAATAGAGCAAATAGTGATGGATGTTCATTGGTTTAGCATTTGTGATGTAGCATGCAAAATTCTGCTTGCCCCCTACAAGGAAAGATGGATATGTGGTAGTCGATTACATATTGAATACCATAATTCCCTAATAAACTTAAGAATGTTGTAGATTGATGATCAGGTAGGCCTATAAAGACTTGCAATTTGCTCCCTATCGTTTGGACTAAACAATTATCATGAGAATTGCTCCCTATGAAAAAGAGTTAAAACATGTTAGTCACGACATATTAATTGTACTTTTTTATGCATATTATGTATGAGTACATCTTAAATTCATATTATAGCTTGATTATTATTATTATTAATTTAGTATTTCTATTCATTATTTCATTTTCATCATTTTTCTTTTTTTTTCTTCTTTTTCTTTTTTTTTATATAAGTGGAACTATTTTAATTCAAATATTTATTGAATTTATATATGCTTTGATAGTTAATGAATGCAATAAAGAAAATATAGAAAAAGAAGTAACAATGTCATAAACAAATGCTTTGAGTACAAACTTTTGATGTCCTAAGCTAATATGTACAAATGACATAAATAAAGAAATAAACAAATAAACTAAGGGGTTAGAGGGTGTCACTGGGACTACCAAATTTGGAGCTCTGCCTTAATCAACTCCATTCTAGCCATCAACTCTCAAATAGTGTCCTCGATCCTCGTACTTAAGTCTATATTGATGAACTGGAGCTGTATCATGAGCCAAGCCTCCATGCACTATAGGATAGGCTCAAAGGATAGTGGAGGAGGGCTAAAGAAGATGGACCTACCTCGTCTGTCCTCTATCTTTAGGCTAGTAGCTGAGGAGAGGAATTAGTACCTAACAACACAGTGATGTTAACGGCAAATCAATCATTATCTCTTAGCTGCTCATTAAGCTTAGTAGTTATCAGCAATTTATATCATGCTAGCACTTATGGATTGATTTTTGTGATCCTTATAATGATGCAAGTATTACCATCAACCTAGAGCTGCTACTAGAGTGCATCATTGAAATGCTGCTCTTAAATGCCAAGACCCAAAAGCACGGCTGTAATAACCCCTCCAATAATGACCCTCTTGCTAGGGGATTTGCTAGCTCAGTGTAAATGATCAAGGATCATCTAAGTTGGGTTGAACCAGACATTATGCTTCATAGCCTAAAGTCCATAAAGCTCAGTCTGATTCACTTGATCAGCACTGCCAACATGTCATAAATAGCTGATAGCTAAGACTCTATGGAGGTATCGATGAACTGGATCTTTAATAGATGATGCCTTAGTTCGGATGGCATTGTATGTCATGCCAACCTAACTAAGGAACTCCTAATGCTCATCTAGACTCTTAAGGATCACTATAACCCCATCGATAGGCCACTAGAGGAGCTCAATAAACTATAAAAATGACAGTAGATATCTAGTCTCGAGTGCGATGAACTATACCATAGTTACATCACTAGGATGTGCTCACCTGAAATTGAAGGTGCTAAGGAACTCCAAAGTAGTAGCGGGGTATGTAGTACATCTCCAGAGGTAGAACTCCCTCACCTTACTTATGCTGAGAGCTGGTCGACTCTCTCAAGCACGACTACATTCATGAGAGTCTGTATACATAACTATCGACTCCCGATCTGTGTGACTATCAATAGACACTGGAATCGCTCTGCCTCCTCATAAGTAAGCCACTCAGGTATAGCCATATGCTGAGCCATGGGCTAGTGGCATAGGCAGCTTTACTACCATCGTGGAGGCATGGTTGTGTATATGTAATGTTTTTGGAAGCAAGGTTGAAATGGTAAAAATGTAGGAAAATGACAAAAATGAGAAAATGATGCCCTTAAATAGAAGATGGCCAAAATGATCATTTTTGCTAGGGCAAAATGGCTATTTTTAGCTCCACAAATGGCCATTTTGGGATGCAAAAATGGCCGTTTTGGCTTTAAGCAAATAGCCGTGTTTACCAAAATCTAAATACCCATTTTCAAGTTGGAAATGGCTGTTTTCTTCAGGAAAATGCCCATTTTCACCCAAAATGCCTGTTTTTCTCTTCCTAAGTTATAAATGCACTTATATATGCATAAATCCTTGTGTCACTTAAGTTTTTTGTATTTTTTTGCAGCATTGGGTGACAAATTTCTTCAAAAACTTCACAAGGTTCTCGATCTTCCTTCCACATGGGCAACTTTTATTCTGGCCCCTTCCAGTTATCTAAAATATCTTCGTAGAGTTCATTTTGACCTATCTTTTCTCAAAGCTTCTACCCATTTTTAGGACCTTCAATTTCACATTTTTTTATTTTTTTATTAGGAATTATGCCCCCCTTTTTGAAGAGTTTGTTGTAACCCTAAGGGTGTCCTATTCATCTGACACACCACCTTACTTTCTAAACTACATTCCTTGCTACCCATATGAAGTGGTTAATGCACTAGGTATACTCCTTTTATTTGTTGCTAGATAGGTCCTAAGGCAAGAGCCTATCTCTCTTAATTCACTATTAGCCTATGCTAAAGGTTATACTGATATCCCATCCCTTTGTGTAGGTGTGTATTTATTCATCTTTTTTTTCAAGTATTTGACAATTACATCTAAAGGCTATTTTGGAGATTATCAACTATTTAGTGTAGTCAATGATTTGATAAAAGGCTTGAATCCTTTCCCCTTAATCTATACTGAGACAATCCTCGGCCTTAATGCTGTACAGTCAGTAGAAGCTGATTTCTTCTGTGGGAGCCCACTTTAACTCTAAGTTTTTTTTAAGGATAGACCACCCCCTAAGGGGTTTTCACCCATCCTTTAGTCTATTTTTTTGCCTAGGAAGCCTTTTCAGGTTTTCATTACCAGTAGAATTTTGAGGATAGACTGCCCTTATAAGTTTTCACCCTATCCTCTACTTGACTTTTGCTTAGAAAGCCTTTATAGGTTTTTATTCCTATCAAGTTTTTTTAGGTCTGGTTATAGAAGAAGCTTCGCCTGTTAGATAATCCTCCCCCTTGTGTTCTTAGGTCTTATAGCCTGAAGCATTTACTACCTCAAGCCATCATGTGCCAATTCGTAGATGTTGAGTGATGGGTCTTTTGGTTTGGTGCTATAACCAATGATAATATTAGTTTTAGGAGCCTTTGGAATATCTTACAGTACACATAGCATAGGTGTGCATCAGGTTGTATTCCCCTAGTTAGTTTTCACTAAGTTACTTTCTACATTCCTAATCGACATGTGAGGCAATTTGATGAGACTTAAGGTATTGTTACTCACCTATTGTCCTTTAGAGGGGGAGATCTATCATCACTAGTTATCATGACTTATGGAAGCAATTACCTCTTAAAACAAACATTCTATCCAAGGTTGCTTGCAATTTTCAAACTTTTAAACTATATAAAGAATGGGTGACAGGCCCTTTTCAAGACAACTAGACTCGACAGTTGAAGATGGAAGGTGAGAGCAATAACAAGAGACATAAGATCTAAAAATGTACTTTTATTACTTTTCTAAACCCGTTTACAAAGTAATGTAATGACAATGTTTCTATTTCTCTTAGTCCATAAGATGCTTAATCAAGCTTATTGAAATGGTCCTATCTACTTACATCATATTGGCATTTTATGATAATCACAATGGGACATTAATGCAATAACACATTTCCTCATTTAATTAAGGGAGATCTTAATTACATCTTAAACTCTTATCATCAATTAGCCCTCACAGGTTTTCTTGATTGACTATTTTATTTTAACCCCTAATTGTTGCATAGGATACCTTTTTTTTATTTTCACCCTATCGGGGTACCCACTTTTAGCAAGGGTACCATTTTTTGGTTTTTGACCTATAGGGCTATTTTTTTCTCTTCTTTTTCTCTTTTACTCATCTTTAGCCATAGAACCTTTTAGTATGTCTACATTCATGGGCTTTTTCAACTCATTTCCATTAAAATCTGTAAGGATCACACTACCCCTCGACAATAATTGCTTAAGGATGAATGGTTCTTCCCAATTCTACTTGAATTCCCCTTTTGAATCAGCTAAACCTAGTTTTATCTACTTAAAAACTAGTCCCCTTTTTCTCAACTTGTGATACTTCACCCTTTTGTCGAAGGCTCATACCATCTCTTTTTGATAAATTGATTGTGATAATTAGCCCTTAACTGCCTCTCGTTTAACAAGTTCAGCTATTGGAACCTTTTCTCTACCTAGGTTATTTCATAATCTTTACATATATTGCCACTTTTAATGACTATAGTTCACTCTCTATTAGGAGCACCACATCTGACCTATACACCAAAGAAAATGGAGTAGCACTTGTTAAAGTCGTAATAGTAGTTCTATATCCCTAAAGTGCAAATATAAGTTTATTAGCCTAATCTCTTTAGGTTAAAACTATCTTGGCTAATATCTTCTTAACATTCTTATTCACTACTTCTACTGCTCCATTAACTTGTGGTTCATAAAGGGAGGATGTATGATGCTATATCCTATACTTATATAACAATGCCTTTGTCTCAGCCTGAAATTGAACATAGTTATGTTAAACTATGTGGTATGAAACCCCATATCTATATATTAGGTGTTTTTCTATAAACTTAGCCATCTTTTTTGCCCCTAACTGGTTAAAGAACTCTACTTCAACGCACTTTGAGAAATAACCAATGACAACCACAATGAAATTATGCCCATTTGAGGCTATCAGATGTATTTCTCTAATTATGTATATTCCCCAGGCAGCAAACGGCTGAGGAGATGATAAATTATATAGTTCTAGCACCGGCACATATCTTAAATCCCTATATTGCTGGTACTTATGACATTTTTGTATGTACTTTGAACAATTATGGCCTATTGTAAGCCAAAAGGACCCTTGGCATATGATCTTTTTAGCTAACTATAAACCATTCATGTGTGTGCCATAAGACTTTACATGTATCTCTTCCATGACCCTTTCTACTTCTTTCTCTTCTAAGCAATCAAGCTAAAGACCATTTACTTGCTTTTTGCATAAGATCTCACCTTCACTGATAAACTAAGTTGACAACTTCCTTAATAGCCTTTTGTCCCTATTTGTAGCTTCTTTAAGAAATTCCCTATTCTCTAAGTAATTCTGGATATCATAAAACTATGGCTTATTTTCTTTATGTTCAATTTCTATTATATGCTCTAACTCATAGCAAGGCTTTTTCAAACTGGAAATGATGACTAATTTCATGACTACTCCTCTTTGATTATCCCACTTAGAGATTAACGTGGCTAATGCTACTAGCTAATTCTCATCCTTTGAAACATGGAAAAAGGTGCACATCTCAAACTATCTATTTATGGATCTCAAGTACCTTACATAAGGCATTAACTTCTCTTCTTGAATTGTCCATTTTTCATTAGTCTAGTACACTACTAAAGATAAATCCCCGAATACCTTAACTAACTTTACATCGAGAGCCAGTAATGCTTCAAGCCGGAATATATAAGCCTCATATTCAACTATATTGTTCATAACCTTAGACCTCAATTTTCCAGCTAGCAGCAGCTTTTCCCCTTCAGGAGTTATTAGCATTACCCCTACACCTGCTCCCTTATTATTTACTACTCCATTAAAATACATTTGTCACCCTTGAACTATTATCAGATTTAGGTTCTCACCCAAGAATTCAAACTTTAATGACTCACCTTCTAGTAGATGATTGGCTAGGAATTCTGCAACTGCATGCCCTTTTATTATCTTTGTCGTTATATACTAAATGTCAAACTCCTAGAGCAAAGGAAGCCATTTACCCATTCTACCTACCAAAGATTGAGCTATTTGGAGATATCTTAGAGGATTATTCTTGGATACTACCTGTACTATATAAGATTGAAAGTAGTGTCTCAGTTTCTTCGAAACATATACTACTACTAGGCAAATCTTTTCCACTTCTACATACATGGCTTTGTAAGAAAGAAACTTCTTGCTGAAGTAGTAAATTGCAAACTCAACATTGAATTCATCCTCTTGCACTACCATAGCTCTTATTGAACTTTCTTTAATAAACAGATAAAGAATAAGTGGCTTCCCATGCCTTGGTGGTTATAAGACCAATGGATTTAACAAATATGCCCTGATAACATCAAAAGGTTTTTGACAATCATCATTCCACTTAATTGGCTGATTCTTTCTAAAAAGTTTGAAAATGGCTCACATATAGAAGTGAGCTTGGCTATAAATCTACTGATATATTATATCATTCTTAGAAATCCCCTTATTTCTTTTTCTTTCTTTCGAACTGGCATTTCTTTTATCAAGGTCCACTTCAATCCCTCTTTGACTCACTATATGCCCCAAGAGTTTTCCTAAAGTTACCCTAAAAACACATTTTTTAGGATTCAGACATAGGTTGTACTTATCAACTAGCATAAAAAACTTTTCTAATGCCTCAAAATTACCTTCTCTTATAACATATTTGATCATCATATCATCCATGTATAATTCCACTTCCTCGTGAATCAAGTTATCCAAAATTCTCAAAGCCATCCTCTAGTAAGTCACTCCAGCATTCTTCAACTTAAAAGGCATCATCCTATAGCAGAAAGTTCCTTACTCTGTGATAAAGGCAATTTTTATCTTATCCACTATCCTATTTAGAATCTGATTGTAACCGGCATACCCATAAAAAAAACTATACATTTTGCATATTGCCGCACTATCAACTAAAACATCTATGTGAGGTAATGGAAAGTCATTGTGACACCCCCTACCCGTTCTCCCTGAACAGATAAGGTGTGTCTGTACTTCCCCTATATCTTCGTCAGCCGCTACCAGACATTTTAAGATATTCGGGCAGTATAACGGCTGCCCTATTACCTAGCCCAAATTTAAACCTGTAAGAAAAGCACTTCTAAACAACATGCATCCTCCACATACTCCATTGGACCCTCTGGTCCTCCAAATCACAGTCATCATTAAGTCAACATTCAACCATAGGGTCTAAGACCCACAAATAAACATGCATTCATAGAACCACCATTTTATATATCATACCGCAGTTCAACATATACAAC